>BMAU01017566.1:50000-207151 GCA_019973935.1 Trichonephila clavipes | reverse complement strand
AAACGCAACAATATGTATGTATCGTAACAACATTCAAATTTCATGACAGGTGTCCAGAGACCCCAAAATTTGACCTTTGTCACAAACATAAATTAAAGCTTAAAATTAATAAAATTAAAAATTGACCTACGTACATGATTATCATTGAATAACACTTGCATTACAAATTTATTTAAGATATTGCACAAAACACACAGCATGAAAATATTTTATCTAGAGTTAAAATTGATATTAACCACAAACAGCACTATGTCATTTAAGCATAAAATCAAGACATAAAACAAACTGCATAAAAAAAAATTTAACTGGAATTCATTAAATAACAGGAAATCATTAAATAAATGAGTACAAAATTTGATATAACTAAAAAAAACATAAAACATAGCATGAAACAAGGTGCAACTATGAGACAGGTATCATTCAATGCGTGCTCTCGAAATGACGAAGCGTAAAATTGTAAAAAAAAAATTAAGTCTCCCTCAAATATTTTAACGCGGAATTGTATTAACGAGCCGAATTACCTGCACGAGCCCTTAAATTATACCGTGGACTTGGAACAATACCCTTAACCTCCGTCTCGTCTGGTTGTAAATCATCCAAATTTTTCAAATGCAAATATGAAAATCTCTTAATAAATGGAATCATCCGATTGACAGGCGTGTTAAATCTTTTCCTCAATTGTTCTACATGTTGTACCCTATAATTGACATTAGAAAAACGCTCTATCACTCTGTAAGGACCTTCGAACTTAGGTCTGAGTTTTGGAGATAAATTAGATTTAATGTTAGGCGTCTTTATAAAACACAAGGACCCGATCTTGTAATCGTAATGATGTTGTTTTGTCGCTCTCGTACTCAATTCAACATGTGATGCCTCCTGATCCTTTAGATTATTTAAAACTTTATTGAAAGTATGCTCCAAAGACGGTAAAAGTTTCTTGACATATTCATACTTATTTTGTGGTGTATCAGAATTCTTTTCGTAAATGTAGGATAATCGAATATCTCTGCCATGCTCTAGGAAAAAGGGAGATGTGTATGTAGCTTCATGGATCGCTGAATTTAATGCTAACATGGTGTGAGGGAGTTGATCATCCCAATCGTTTGTGTTTTGTGAAATTGATGCAAGGATATTGGCTAGCGATTGATTGGGTTTCTCTACGTAACTTAAATTGATTTAATTTATTCTTATTATCCATTTTATAATACCCAGGTTCTAATTTATCATTTGGCGTCACACTATAGCTTAAGTTTAAACATTAGATCTTTTAAGACAAATAAACAGTACACTAAATTACAAGGCCGGTTCTTTAAAGTAACAATTAATTTATTAAACAGTAAGATTAAAATTAAGTGACACAGAACTGAATACTACTTAGCTTTGAAAGAGGGAGAGAGCGACGGATGGGATTGACCCCGGATAGCAAGTGCGCTTCCCGACTATGGAGGTTTTTTCTGGCAGACGAAGAAGGAGTAAAAAGCCCCGAGAATTGTCGCGGACCAGCTTTTAAAGCCGACCAGATCACTTCGAAAAGAATCCGCTACGGATTCATTACCGTCCAATCTACCATCCTGATTGGAGCGCAAGAACATAACCTTGCCGGCCATAAGGTCCGTTGAACCTAGACGCCCCCACATTCCTGTGTAATCCCTATTTCCTGTAAACAGGGAAAATGCAAAAATTAAAACTGTATCTCAGGGGCCGGCGGCCTCCCATCACTAGCAATGATGAAGGCTATTGAGTCAGCAGCAGAGGAGACGATCTTTAGAGGATTACGATAGTGAAGAATTACTGTTAGTATTCTACGAATGAAGCTTATAAGTTAATGCACCTCTGAAGTCATCAGAGTCTCAACAGGTGATATACTATAGTTCATTATCGCTTAAAACAATCGTTAGTTTAATAAAATTAGTCTAAGTTAATGAAAGCTAAAAATTCGAGTTGCGTGTATTTCTCAGATCTCTTATTTCGGCAGACCTTATTGATCTTACACGTAATTATTGATTAATTTCATAATTCGTAATTTAATTTAATATTAAAGGTAAATGCCTTTTGTTTGGCGTAACATAATAATATTGTATGTTATTAGAGTTTCTCATATTGGAATCAAGTTAATAAATATAAGTTATTATTATACAAATGGCTCTTAGTGATTCTTTGCCTCCAATTAATCTTGGTGTCCAGGGTAGAACCCATTGGGGTTCTCATAAAAAAATTTTATTTAAAAACCGTAATTTTTAAGATATTTTATCAATCTTTGTACAGATTATGTATAATATCGTTCTACACACGGAAAAAAGTTTCTTGAGGTTATTTTAATTAATAAACAATTTATTAAGTATTTAAATAAAATTTTGAGTATTTTTTGAGAAATCGTAAGAAAACAGTTTTCGACATTAAATTTTTTAAATGACCGATTCTAAAAGAGAAAAGTGTGTGAGCATTTTTAGTTTAAAATATTTTTTTCTTTAACGCGAAAGAAAGTGCCAGCGGAATAACTTAGAATTTTATTTTCAAAAAAAGGAACCGATTTCGTGTCATTTTAAAAAAATCGTAAAAAATACAAAATATAATTATTTTGCAAAATAAATTATAGCATATCGTGGTAAAATAAAGGATCTTTACTAATCTGCAATTATTTTTTGTGTGAGTCTCATGAAAAAAATTAGATCGCGTTTTAAAAACGTCTGAAAAAAAAGAAGTTCCGAATTTTAACCAGGCGGTCAAAAATGGTAATAATTATGCGTTTTAAGGTTTTTAATTAATATCTTTTTAACTAGTTGGAATATCGGAATATAAATGATCAAAATGGATTCCTCGAATCATTTCCTAAATTTTGGTATCTTTGGCGAGTTTCTGCGTCGTGTGTTTCGTGAGAAAATATGGAAAAATTCCTACATTGATACATTTGTTTACCTACGAATTTTAATAGTGTACATGTGCAAGTTATCAAAATAATTATTAAACTTTGCATATAATTTTGAATTTGACAAGCCCATGAGGTCACTAGTAATTATTAATCTTGTTCTTAGCTTAGTATTGGCTAGATGCATGGACCGGTGTTGCACGGGCTTTCTTTACTTTTATAAATTTTCTCTTCCCTTCCCAAAATCAGCCCTTCCAATATTCTTTTTCAAAATTACTTTGTTTCCCCCACCCCACCACCACCACACCGCTTAGCCCGGCGTTCATCGGGCCTTCACCGAGTGTAAAATTAAACTTCCCTGTTTCGAAATTTTTTCACTTCTTTTCTTTGTCAGACAGGTTTTTCCCCCTAGCGTTGTACGAACATTTTTGAATGCATAACATATTGTCACGAACCCGGGTAAGATCGGTAAGAATCAAACGCTGTGCCTAACGGGCCACGAATTTTGCGGAAATACGAGTGAAAGGGCCCTTAAAACAAAAGGAAGAGATATTCAATTACGCCAAGTCTGGTGATTTTCGTTATTTAAAGGCATCTTCTTTTCTGTGTAACCTTTCATCAAACGTGAAGTGCTCAGGGGAAATGATAGTCATTTGGCGCCAAAAAAATTTTCTCCGCCAAACACGTGGCTATTGTATAATTGCGTTCTTTGTTAAAGTTTTAATTATTTCTAGGCTTCATTTTTAAGTTAATGCATTCAAACTTCATATATCGATTGCAAACTACGGTAATTTTTGAACAAAAAATGAATATATATATATATATATATATATATATATATATATATATATATATATATATATATATATATATATATATATATATATTGTGTGTGTGTGTAATAACTCTCGCAAAGAAAGTAAAAAATGAAAAACATACAAAAAAATTTTTAAACCGTAATTTTTAAGCAATTTTTTCAATATTAAATTATATTACGGATAATATTATTCTACACACCGAAAAAAATTTCGTGAGATTATTTTTATGAATAACGATTTGATCCAATATTTAATTAAAATTTTGCGTATTTTTTTGAAAATAGTAAAAAAAAATGTTTTTGACATTTTATCTTTAAAATTACTGATTCTAATAGAGAAAAGCATGAACATTTTTAGGGTTGAATATCATTTCATTAACGTGAAAGAAAATTCAAATGGAACGATTTAGAAATCATTTTCATGAAAACGTATCGATTTTGACTCATTTTAGAAAAATTCGTAAAAAATAGAAAATATCATTATTTTATAAAATAAATTATACCGTATCTTGGGGGAAAAAATGATCTTTCTGATCCTGTAAATTTTTTTTGTCTGAGTTTGACAGCAAGAATTAGTCGGCTTTTTAAAAACGTGGAGAAAGTCGAAAGTTCACTGAGCTGAAAGGAAAAGGGGTAAAACAATTCTGCATTTTAAATTTTTTAATTAATATCTTTTCGAATATAAATGGTCGAAACGGCTTCTTCGAATCATTCCTCGGCTTTTGATACCTTTGGAGAGTTTCTGCGTGGTGCAGTTCGTGAGAAGATAGACGCATTAAGCATAAATAGATATATACATTTGTTTACCTTCGAATTTTATTAGTGTAGATGAATAAATGATCAAAAACATGCGGTACTGATTCATTTATATTATAGCATTGTAAAAATGTTTTTTTATTATCTCAAAATGTATCTGATTTTGATGTAGAATGTATTTTTTTCTTTTGATTTGCCACCTATTATAATATATTGGTCGTGGTATTATAACACAATGCGAAAACTAACACTCGCTTCAGCTTCGTGTCATTGCATACAATCTAGGGATTATGACATCTGCAAATCAGACAAAAAAGATTGAACCTTATCCAAATTATGTTGCTGTATATAACGATGTCAACGGTTGATCGCTTCGATCAAAGTAAAGAAAGATACCAAATAAGAAAAACCTCTTTAAAATGGTGGCCTCGTAAATTTTATTATTTATTATTAACTTTGCCGTCTTAGATAGTTTCATACTGTTACAAGTGAACAAAAGAAACAGAAGTTTAGACTAGCTAACATTCCTTATAGCATTAACTCGTCATCTAATAGACGGATATTTATCAAGAAAAAGGAACGGATGACCTGCTAGCTTCCAGGGAAAGAAGGGTGTAGTTCCGGATGATGTGCGTTTAGTCAGTGGGGAAATCATATGCCAAAGATGGTCTCCAAGTACAGACTAAGTAGGAAATATACCAGTAAGGTCAAGAAAAGAGGATTCGCTACTTAAGTGTAGAATGTCATGTCTGCCCCTTTGGGCATTGCAACTTACTTCTTATCATTTCATGGAAAATAATCACCTTTAAATTTTCTTTTCTTTATGTCAGTGAATGAATGGTTCCTTAGGAAATATTCTTCCCACTCCTAAATAAAATATATCTCCTTAATTGTTATTGCGTAATATTTTATAAAGCATAAAAAACAGCAAGAATTTCTAAGAAGTAAATGGCCAACGAAAGTTTAACAAGTAAAGTTCCTGTAACAGCTTCCCATCGTAGGCTTAATTGCTTGCAATATATATAATTTTTAATAATAATTTCTCTACCGAAGGTTAAAATAGATAATAGATTTTTTTCAAAAATAAATAGATGGATCTTGCAATATCATAAGAATTGCAGACTGAAGAAGGATTTTTAAACATAGTAGGTTTTAACCAGTTTTATGCTTAACCAGCCTTTTTATTCTAAGCGAAATCCTGTGAAAAGTAATGGGTAGATAATATTGAAGTTATAATCAGCTCATCACACATAAATATTTTTGCCTCAGTAACATAAATCTAGTTTTCTAAACTTATCGAAATTGAACAACACAGTAGAATTGAAAATAAGCTGTTAGCGATAAATTTTTGCACCACACAGATGATGATAAAGACACAAGCGGTTTTGTGATCCCACACTTCTGCACAGACGGTTTTATAATTACATTCTTAATAAGTTTCTTTCAATTCAATTCCATAAATAATACATTAATGATGATTCCTTTTTTTAAAAAAAGAAATTTTTTTAATGTTTGCAATTCATGACAAAATTAGGCTGAAATGTTATAGGAAAAAATTTCCTTATACACATTTTTCTTACTCCAGGATTCCATTAAATTTAGAACACAGTTATTAATTTTACCCTCCCATTGCACATCCTGGTAAAATGTAACAAGGAGTAACTCAGGACACTTTAGACAACATTAATAAATGTTTCATTGTCAAAAACAGCAAATATATTGTTGCTCATGCAAGGTAAAAACTTACTTCTATTCATAGTTATGACTTCGAAGAGTTTTTAATCCATAAAGATAAAGAAGATGTGATTAAATTTCTCAAGGAAATAAATATTAAATATTTTCATTAGCTAAGTTAATAAAATATGAAAAATATAATAAAATTGTACTTAACTTGCAATAAAACAAGCCTTTATTTTTCACAACGGCATGCTTATTTTGTAGTGCATAGTTGGAATTTTGAAAATAATTATTTTTATTATATATCAGGTAAGTATGTTATTGTGACTTTTCGTAATAAATGGGCTTTAATCTGAAAATATAAAATTTATCGTAGCCATAAAAATAAATAAAAATATATGATCCCAGTAAGCTTGCAAAGGGACAAAGAGTCATGAAATAGAAAAAGGTCTAAAAGATGTATAGTCTTCTGGTGAAGCAATTTTTATGGTATCGTTTCAGTAGAAGTGTTTGAGATATAAATATGAAAAAAGAAATTCAAGTTTGTGTTGTATGATATAATATATAAGGAAATGAAATGGATCATAAGAGGACCCATGTTTCAATATTTACAGAGGTAATAAAACTTTTTCATTACAATTGACGGGTCAAAATAGATATTAAAAAATGATGGAAGATTAACAAGAACAGTCCCACTGAAAAATGCTGCGGCAGAACTACCGCCGAACCAATTTCCTGTCAATTATCCAATTATGTTCTGAAGGAAACATAAGGAGCATTCGATATCTTGTAAAGTGTCCACAGGAAGCCAATCCACACATAAATAGGGGGGAGTTAACCTTTGACCGTTAGGGGGTCAAGGAGTATAAGAAACTGATACTATTCTTCACCTCAACATCCAATTCAACCACGTGAGGGGTGACACTACACTATACCAATGGATACATGTCAATCTCGGCTGTTTGTCGATCTCCAGGCACATTTCAAAGCTGGTCGGGCCGATTTCCAAGTTCATTGCCTTCATTATGTGTGAAATTGACGAAAACCCGTCATTGAACACACAAACCTCAATACTCGTAGCTACATCCAAAACTGTTTAATCACTCTATAAATTTCAGAACGCCAATGGTATTTCCTTTATAGTTTTCAGGTCGAGGCTCCATTCATCAGAAACTGAAGAAATATATGACATCTGTTTCTCCTTTAGTACAACTGGACAGATGATAGCAATAAGTAGACAATTCCATATATAGAAGATTTTTTCCACTTGGAACTGCTGCAAGAGAATTACCGGGATACACGTGGTCACCAAATTGAAAAAACACTGCAGGATTTTCATTTCCTTGTTTGCCAACTCACTTTCTAACCGAATGTCCACTAGAACCACAATTATATGGGACGAACACCAATCACTTCCAGATATTTCATTTAACAACACATCAACTTACCGAAGCCAATTTGGACCCATTATAAACGTCAAGGAGCTTTTTCAGATCGGTTTCGTGTTCGAATTGTGAAAAAATAACCGCAGCCCTGTTTTATTTTCCCACCGATTTATTTTTCTCCTCCTACGAGACCCATCACAAAGTAATGAAATTTTTAAGAAGTTAAAAGATTGCAAAACAGCAGTCTTTCTTCCTCCGACCATGTTTTTTCTCGCCTCCGGTTTTCACACTTCCGCTGCTCCTCGTTCCGCCTGCTCCGGTCCGATCTCGTCGCGTCTGTCGTTTCGTTACCAGGTCCTTCTCTATATATAGCTGATCACTGCCAGATCTCTCATGTATGTTCGACCTATTGCCAGGAGTAGGTGGTAGATCCTTACACACTCGAAATAGATTTCGGGGCCAATGCCCACGCAGTCGAGTTGAAGCTTTCATTATTATTTTGTGTGTAATTGCCGATGCGTCCAATTAGATCTTCACTGGTCAGTTCTTCATGAACTGTTTTGATTGTTTCATGTACATGAATTGGAAGATTTGTCTAATGTTTGTACTATACTAAGTATTTGCAGTTTTAGCCCGTTGCCATGAGCACCCTGAATCTTCTCCAATATAACATTTGTCGCCATGTTCTCAACTGAATCATTGTTTCTCTACAAATCGTTAATCTTGTCTATAAATTTCCCAGCCAATTTGCCCCTTCCACCAAGAACTTTGGTCTTCTTTTTCAAATTGTGTAGTCGGGTGCCCATTCACTTTTTCTCGTGATCTAAACACCTTCTTTTAAGTACTCTAAAATCCTGATACGGTTTAGCATCTGTAATGCCTTTGAAAGTCTTAGAATCACCGTCATGAATTTAGTGAATGTATTTGACGTGGTGCAAAGTTTCAGAGCACCGAAACGCCTCAACAACTGCATCGACTTCCATTTTTCTTGCTGATTCATCGTGATTCATAGCGCATTTTTCTACAGGATTTTCCGTCCACTCCGCATATTCTTCGATATCTTTTTTTAGCCCAGTAATCACACGCCTAACAGTATTTTGATTTCACTACACAATCAACGATTTTTCCACAGTTATAGCCAATAAGATTCACTAACTCATATAAAGACTTGATGCCACGTTTTCTCCACGAACCATCGCCTGTTACTAATTCCATTTTCAGAGGAAATGATTTTCTCTTCTTCCGCAGCTCTCATCATACCGTTCCTGCAAACTAGATTGGTTGTAGTGCTCATCCTTTCAACAACCTTATCGTGGAATGAATGAAAGGTAGACAGAGGTAATTAAATGAATTCGCAGAATATTCTTATTCCGTGCCATCCAACTCCAAGCAATCGCAAGGGAATTATGATTCTACGGTTGATTTCATAGACTTTCTCAACAAGTGGACAACTCAATATCTCAGACTTTTCACAATTCTCACAGGACACTACTAGTTTGAATCCCAAACCACACTTACTACTTTCAGTACATTTCACTTTTGATTGGCATATCTTACCAACGACAACATTCGATATAGCCAAAATTATTGCAAAAAAGTTAATGATACGATATCCCCTAACGCTGTATTCACTTCGATATCACACAAATCTTCCGATTCCTTCAGTTTTCCCCCTATGTACTGGCATTTAAGTCATCTGATGCTTTTAACTCATGGAAATTCAAAGGTCTTCGAGAAATTTTTGGTCTCTTGATGTTGTTAAATAACGTTTTTCTTTCTTTCTTCTCACTGCGTGTGTGTGTGTACACGACTTTATCACTCATTTTTAAAACAAATCAATAGTTACACAGGAAAAAAGAAATTAAAGTTCACAGAAGTATCAAGAAAAACAAGTGTTTGTCGACTAGCATCCATCTCAAATGCTGGGCAGTGTCTAACTGACTGAAACAGACATTCCATAAATCTAAATTCGTCTAGACCACTCAGGAAAAAAAATTTCAATAAAATCTGCCGTATATCTGTTCTTATCTTTTAACGAACCTTCCTCTAGCAGTCACAAAAGGAACTCGCTGCGGACCAGACGGCTTTGTACTAAAGCTCAAAAACCGAGAAGTTAGATATTTTTCCTGGCCATAATCTTTTGGGACATCATTTTTACGTCCTAGAGAACTATTTAAAATTTTAAAAAATTCAATTTTTCGGAACTTTTAGGGTAGTTTAAGAGCTTAGGTTCCTTATTATGACAAACAAAGCTGGGACCAGTTTCTAACAAGAAAATACCAAGACTGTTACGACTACCCTAATTCTAGATTGCTTTTCTATGCGCTTCATTCCTCTGAAAATTCATTTACCATCTCATCATTTGGAAATTTGTTAGCTACTAATAATTGTCCTCCTGATAGGTTTTTAATCCGTAAGAACAACTGAAGATTGCTTGCCAAAATATGTAGCAAAATAAAGTTAGGAATTTTTGTTTTTATATCGAGCAAGCATCATCACTATGGATCTTTAATAATGGCAAGTTTTAACATTTAAGGTTCAATGGTAGCCATGGACGTATCTTATATGTTTAAACTTTCAGTCGATTCTGTATCTGTGCATAGTCTTTACATATGCTTAATTTCAATTCTTTTCTGACATTGAACTTTTCATTCTAAGAATAATGAGTCCTTAATCCCTTAACCGGTTTGCACATTCCCTGTACGGGCACTGATATTTTCTGCGATTTGTCCATATTTTTAATTCTTACAGTGATATTATTTAGTGTTTGTGTTTTGAAAATTCGATGCGCGCGCGTGGTTTGTCTATAATATTGACATGCCTTTTATCCGGCGTGTTCTTTGTGCTAAAGTTCTTGTTAGGGAGGGCAGGGATTTATATAAATCCTTGAAATTTGTATCCTGCTGTGTGTAGGGATTTTGCATTCACACTGGTGTAGCAATCTTCTTGAAATCTATGTATATGAAGGAGAAAAGCGACTCACTGACTAATCACGATATCTCCGGAACTATTAAACCTACTGACTTGAAATCTGGTAGGCAGGTTCCTTTCATCGAGTAGACATCAGCTAAGAACAAATTTTGCAAAAATCGAACCCTAAGGGGCGTTTCGGGGTTTTAAGGGGCATTATAGATAATTAGTTCCATGATTCAACTATTTGATGGACAGTCTTGAAACTTGGTGTGCAAACTCCTTTCATACAGTAGAGATTCCCTACAAAATGATTTTTACGGAACTCGACCTCCAAGGGGCGTTGAGGGTGCTTAGGGGGCGTTATGCATAATTACGTACAGTCTTGAAATTTCGTAAGCGGATTCCTTTCAAAGAGTAGAGAACCGCTACAAAACGGGATTTGTGAAAATCGACCCCCATGTGGCGTTGTGGAGAATTAAGGGGCGTTAGAGGCAATTAACTCCTTTTTTAAACTATTAGACATAAAATCTTGAAATTGAACAAGCAGATTCCATTCATTGAGTAGAGATCCGCTATAAGATGGGTTTTGTGAAAATCGGTTCCTAAGTGACGTTGCGGGGGCTGAAGGGACGTTATAGATGATTATTTCCATTTTAAAACTATTAGACGTACAATCTTGAAATTTGGTAAGCGGATTCTTTTCATGGTGTAGACATCCGCTACAAAATAGGTTTGAGGAAAATTGATTCCTAGGGGTCACTGAGGAGGATTAAGAGGCGTAATAGATAAATAGTTCCGCTTTTCAACTACTAGACCCACCTGCTTGAAAATTAGAAGGTATGTTTCGTTCATGGAATAGAGTTCCTCTTGCAAAGAGTTTTGCGAAAATGAACTCCCAAAGAAGTGGGATTGCGAGGCGTTAAGGCGTGTTATAGAAAAATTCCTGTTTTTGAATTTAACCCATTTACTTGAAATTAGTTGAGCACGTTTCTTTAGTTGAATAGAGTTCCACTAAGAATGGATTTGACGGAAATCAACTCCAAGGGGAAGAGTTATTGGGGCGTATTGATAGACAAAATTCCCGTTTCCGAACTGCTAGGACTATAATAATAAAATTTGGTTTGCATGTTGCTTTCTCGTTGAATTGGAATCCACTAAGAATGCTCTCAGTGGGGTATTGATGATAAAAATTCCGTTTTTGCTCTGTTAGATTTAGACTTGAAATTTATCACGCATGTTTAGTTTATGGAGTAGAGATCCACTGAAAGTTGCTTTGGCGGAAATCCACTTGATTATTGGGTTAAGTGAGTGCAAAAAAATCTTTCTTCTTCTATTTTAGATATAAATAAAAATTAGATATTATAATTTATATTTTTTTATATATATCAAGAGGCGAGAGTTACAGCTATAAATATATTTTTCAATACATTCGAATTTTTAATGCTAGGTGTCAATAATTTATATATATGTAAACAGTATATATTTATAAAACATCGTTAAATACCCAGTAAAGCGGGAGGGTAACGGCTAGTTTTTGATAAAGCAAATACTTTCATTTACAATGATGAATTGTTTCAATTTACAAATTCAGAACTACCTTCTATATCAGAACTTATCTGAATTATTCCTCGTGTAAATTGTTCTGTGATATTAGCTTTTTTAATAAGAGGAAGACATATTACAGAAAGGGTTTTTCCACATTTTTATATTGCAATATAAAACTTCGACGTAGTCTACTGTAAAAGAAGAGTGGGAAACATATAACTGGAAGTTAGACTAGATCTCATTGAGCGAATTATTGAAATCAAGCCTTAATACAATGTACAGTTTGTTTATTAAGAAGAAATAAAACTGGAAATAGATAATCCAAAAAAAGAGGTGAGAAATTTCGGTACTGACTGCGTTGCGTGACTTTGCATCACACCGTGTTTCGAATTGTACGTGTACGTACACATGTCTCTTAAGCCGTCTGAAAAAGCACGAACGTTTCTGAGAGACATGAAACATTCTTCATAGCATACGGAATGTATTTACAAAAGGCAAAGAATGAGGGGGGTTTGTATAAACCAATTGTAAAATAAAAAAAATATGTAAAAACTTTAAAATTAAAATAAAATTCTTCCATTGTCTCTCATTTTACTAAGGATGGTATTTAAATATATACACTAAAAAATGTGTCTTTTTTAACATTTCGGGTAAAAATGTAATAGTTAATGAGGTTAAAAACCACAAGGCTAACTTTGAATGTGAAAAATGTATTGAAACACATTAGATGTCATTTTAGAAAGAATAATGTTGAGCACAATCTGTTTTTTTACAGAAGAAATTCCCGATAACTGATTCAATTACTTCCCATTAAGAATACCATTCAAATGTATCTCGATCAATATTTCTTTCCAAACATCTCACCACAAACACACACAGATATCAATGAATCTAAAGAGACAAGTGTTTTGGAATCTTCGCTTTAATTTCTGGTCTCTTTTTTTTTCTCCATCGCTATCCGGGAAAGACAAATGAAGAAATATCATTCAAAATAGAGCCCAATCACTAGTTGGAAAATTTTTTCATAACAAACTGAGAAATATAAATTTCCTTGTAGTGTCTGAGTTTACTGTTGGCGGGGATTATAGAATTGTTGGCGTGAATCGGCATGATTTCGTAGGTGTTACGGTGTTTTGGAGGTGGAAAGTTTTTTTGACCTCAAGCGAGGTGGTCACGGACGGAAAAGTCCCTTGTTTTGGGAAACGCGAGGCGCTGAACTGTTTGGGGCGAAGGAAGTTGAATTCCTTCGGAGAGAGATAGCCCGACCCGCTTGGTCAGGCGTGAAAAGAGGAGATAGTCTGTTGGGACTGTTTCAACACGGAGGACTATGCAATAATGGTCCTGCATGAAATGGGAGAAACCGTTGACTCTTACCTGGGAATTTTGAAGTTGAAACTGAAATTGTTGTCATGTAAAGTGTACTTAGAATATTAAGAATTCGTCTGCGATTTCTTAGACACTACGATAGAGGACAGAATGGAAGAAGAGTGGAGAAAGAAAATAGAAGTATATAGAAAGAAAGAAGAAGAGTATAAGAAAGAAATAAAAGAACACCCCCTAGAGCGAATACAAGAATTTTGAATTTGCGGGAATAGAAGCAAGACGGAAAACAGAGAACGAGACTAGAATAAGAGAAGAAAAGCATAAAGAAGAGAAGACCAGATTCAAGGCTGAGGAGGAAACCAGACTCAAGGCTGAGGAGGAAACCAGACTCAAAGCTGAAGAGTAAAGGCAGAAGATGGAAGAAGAAAGGAAAATGAACGAAATATATAAAAGCTTGGGAAGAGGAAATGACATTGAAGAAAGAGAAAGATGGCTTGTGGAAGAGCAGATGCGGCATGTTCAAGAGGAACATAAAATGAGAATGAAAGCAGAAGAACAGAAATGCTTTCAGAAAGGAAGATGTGTGTATGTAAGCTGTATTTTCTTCATTGTTTAACATTTTTTAGGATAATTCTTGGTAATACTTTTTATGTGAATGTGCTCTGATTTTTTTCATTTACTTATATATTTTGGTTTAGTGTTATCCATGTTTGTGATCTACCAGTAATTATACTGTTGTGTATATATGTAGTTAGGAAGTTTAAAAAAGGGTCCCCAGCAGTAGTCAGGTTTTGGTTTCAGATTTAAAATTAATTTGCACAATTAACCCTAATCTTGGCGGTGACGTTTAGTGTCTGAGTGTACTGTTGGCGAGGATTATGGAATGTTGGCGTGAATCGGCGTGATTGCGGACGGCAAAAGATTGTTTGACCACAAGCGAGGCGGTCAAGGAAGAAAGAGTCCCTTGTTTATGGAAACGCGAGGTTCTGATCTGTTTGGGGTGAAGGAAATTGAATTCCTTCGGAGAGAGATATACCAAAGGGCGTGGTCTGGCGTAAAAAGAAGAGATAGTGTCTTGGGGCTGTTTTAACACGTAGGACTGTGTGTGTTAGATAATTATGCTTAATCAAGAGAAGTGTATTTAATCAAGATAAATCATGTGTAGTAGTTGATTATATGGAGAAGAAATTAATGAAATACTTTATAATATCCTGTAAAATATAACTATGTTTTTATCTGGTGTTTTGTATGCGAAATCTTTGAATTATGAAACACGAGTCGTAGAAAATTTACTACATCGGAACCAACCTTTAGCACCTAAACTATAAATTTTAATTAACCTAAGTAAAATTAAATCTTAAGTAATCTGCCTTCAGTTCGTATTTAAATAATTATTCCTTATTTTGTCATACTGAGACATTTTTAAAATTATTTTTCTACTGGTTTGAAAGTTTTTTCGATTTCTTTTATTTCTCGGTCATTCAAAGTAATCGTATAACATGAAACAACACAGGGTTTTTTTTATTCTGATATACTTGTTTTTCTTATTTAAATGCCTGATGTTGTGAATAATTCATAATTTTGAAAATGAGTGCATAAATTTTAAAAGAGATTAAACGTTTTCAATATATTCAACCGCATTCGTTTCTTTTAGTCAATCAACATACACCGAAAAGAGTGCCTTAGCAATAAATAGCCTGTACGTCCAAGTGCTTCTGCTATCTGTTCTGGCGGTTGGCAGTGTGGTTGCATTCAAGGGGTTCGATGATAACTTCATTGGCTACGTTCTGCAAGCAAATGCATGTGTTTCAAAATGTAAGTTGTTTTGCTTAAAATGTTTAAGGGGACTTGGCACCCTTTGAGAAAACTTCTTTATTTACGTATTTAAAAATTATATTTTAACATTTTATACAATGTTTCTATTCAAGAAAATGTTACCAGATGAAAATTTTCATATATTATTCACACTATTTTAAAAATTTTAATTTTTTGAAGAAAATTGGGAAAATTTTAAAATCCTACTCCTTTTGCAAAAATTAATTTTTTGACCTGATTTTTTTTATAATATTCTTATGGATGTTTTTAACAACTTTAGGGATCGATTTTAGAATAACTTCATTCGTTTTCGAGAAAAAAAATAAAATGTTGATATACAGGCTAAAAATCAACGAAAAAGCCAACATGTCTTACATTTTATTTTTTTAAAAAAAGTATTCAGTTTATAGCAAAACGGATCCCTAATTTTATTACATGCTTTATTTTTAACACGCAGTGATTGGTAAATAATTGTCGAAGGAGTAGCATTTTGAATGCACTAAGGTTTCGAAAAACACAAACTGAGAAAAACCACTTAAAAGTTTATAATTCTGAAAAAATAATGTTGCGTTTTCGGGGGTTCGAAATGATTGAAGCCGAAGAGCGGGATCCAAAACAATTTTATTCTTGGCCAAAACAGTCCTCCACAAATTGTAGAACAGTTCGAGAAAGTCACGTACAATCGATGAAAATACTGATAACACAGATGTAATACACTAACAAAAGCAATAATAAACACTCAGCACAAAAATAATAACTCAATAAAAGCAATAACACACGCACTATGCAATCGTCTCTCTTTCTAGCTCAGAGAGGTATCACTTGCATGAAAGCTGAGATCTGACTAACTGACTAGCCGGCCCGGGCCCTTTTATACCTTTCGGTCAGAAACCTCTTGCACTTGCCAGAATAATCGAGAAATAGAAAGGTCTAGCAAAATCCGGAAGGTATGAGAAAAGCTCAATACATAGTGTTACAATACCGCGATAGGGTTGCCAGACAGGGTTATTAGGAGCAGGGTTGCCATGGTCGCCAAGCTTATCGCCCACATTTGGCGATATATCGCCAAATTTGGCGCCAAAAATTAAGTCGCCAAATCCGTCGCCAACTTGGCGCTAGCTGCAATATTTGGCGAGTTTACTATTTAAACCAATGTTAAAGCATGGGGGCCGTGCAATGCAGTGGAAATGATATTAGAGGTAAACAGGGTTGAAATCACATTAGATACGACAAATTAAACTGTAAAAATGAACACAAATGAAAAGAAACAATTAGAATAAGACTAAATTCGTAACATTGCTCCCCTCTCAAGAACTGCACGTCCCGGGCAGTACAACCCTTCATCAGACGTTAACATAATAATAAAGCAATTGATTAAAAACAACTAAATGAATATGCAATAATAAACATGTAATACATAGTACAAAATAAACACCTAATGCATAGTACAAAATAAACACTTACAAAACAATAAACAAAATTATTTACAAGATTATTTACACACTAACTTATTTATACAAGACCATGGTCAAAATAAATTACACGATAATTGACACACTAAGAATTATGGCCATAATATGGAGCAAGCCTGTCGTAATGAACGACTCTAGGCTTCGAATTCGTTGACTTACGGATCCGGATTACGACGTCGTTTATTATCTTTAAAATTGTATAAGGACCGTCCCAATGCGATTGTAGCTTAGGAGAAAGTCCTTTGCGTCGAGTCGGGTTGTAGAACCACACCTTGTCACCTTCCTTGAATTGATGTCCTGTGGCTTTTGTGTCGTACCGAGTCTTCATTCTCTCCGTCCTCAGGTTGATTCGTTCTCGAGCCAAATTGTGTACATCTTCAAAACGTGCCTGGAGATTCTGCACGTACTCCTCAGGCGATGAAGGTGTATTCGGAGGGCGACCAAACAGCAGGTCACAAGGGAGACGAAGATCCCGGCCAAAAAGCATCTGGGATGGTGAATATCCGGTAGTCTCGTGAACGGCGCTGCGGTACGCTAGCAGAAAGAGAGGAACTTTCTGGTCCCAGTCTTGTTGGTTCTTGGAGACCATCAGTGAGAGGTTATTCAGGATGGTACGATTAAACCTCTCCACCATGCCATCTGACTGTGGGTGCAAAGGTGTGGTCTTGGTCTTGTCAATTCCGAGTAGTTCACAGATCCCCTTCAATACCGCAGAGACGAAATTTCTTCCCCGATCGGAATGAAGTGGAAGAGGTACCCCATATCTCGATATCCAGTGCTGCACTACAGCCTCCGCTACGGTGGGGGCTTCCTGATCCGGAATGGGGTACACTTCGGGCCATTTCGTGAAGTAGTCAATGACAACAAGTAGGTACTTATTACCAGACGCAGTCCTTGGCAGAGGTCCCAGGATATCGAAAGCGATACGTTCGAAGGGTGCTCCAACATTGTAGCGATGCAGCTTCCCTCGGCTACGTATCTTTGGCCCCTTCCGAGCTGAACAGGCATCACAGGACTTGCACCACTGTTCCACGTCAGCTCTCACTTTACCCCAGAAGAATCGCTCTCGAACTCGGTGCAAAGTTTTCATGACACCGAAATGACCTCCTGTTGGGCTGCCATGCAATTCTTTGAGTACCTCTGGGATACGAGATCGAGGAAGTACTAATTGCCACCTGAATGTCTTTCCATCCTCTGATTCGAATTTTCGGTATAGAACACCATTCCTGAGATGTAGAGAATTCCAGAGGGCCCAATACTGCTTAGTTGTAGGACTATAAGCCGAGATGTCCTGCCAACTTGGTTTATTGCTGGAAGACTCCATAAACTCTATAAGGGGTTTAATATCAGGATCCGCCATCTGGTCTTCTCGAACTTTCTCGTCACTCCAGGGATCGGGTGGCGTCGCTGTTGAAGTTGTTATCTGGCGTATAGCATAGTCATATTTGGTCTCTACTCTGGAACAATGACGACAATTTTCTGGGCATGGTCTTCTTGAAAGGGCATCAGCATTTCCATGCGAGGAGCCTTTACGATGTCTGATGTCAAAGTAATACTCGTTGAGCCGTTGTATCCATCTGGCTACCTGGCCTTCAGTATTTCTAAAATTCATTAGCCAGGTTAAAGAGGCATGATCGGTACGTAGAAGAAATTTTTGGCCATAGAGATAGTGATGGAAATGCTCGATGGCTTTCACAATAGCCAGTAGTTCTTTTCGAGTGACACAATAATTTCTTTCCGGTTTCGATAAACACTTACTCCAATAAGCTACGACTCGTTCCTGGCCATCTATTTCCTGAGATAATACTGCTCCGACACTCTCATTACTGGCATCAGTGTCCAAGATAAATGGCTTGTCCGGTTGTGGATATATTAAGATCGGTGAAGACGTCAAAGCTTCTTTAAGCTGGAGGAAGGAATCTTCACATTCTTTTGTCCACTGAAACTTTTGTTTACTTTCTGTTAGCTTGTGCAAGGGTCCTGCGATGTTAGAGAACCCTTTCACAAACTTTCGGTAATAAGTACATAGTCCAAGGAAGCTTCGCAGCTCACGGAGGTTTTCAGGGCGTTTCCAATTCTTTACGGCGGACACTTTTTCGGGGTCGGTACGAACACCTTCTGCAGAGATGATGTGTCCCAGATAATTGACTTCTTTCTGTAAGAACTTGCATTTCGAAGGGTTTAGCTTCAAGTTAGCGTCCCTTAATTTTGATAACACCTTCCGGATATTTTGAAGATGTTCTTCAAACGTACGCCCTCCTATTATGACGTCATCCAGGTAAATAAGGCAAGCTTCAAAAGTCAGACCCTTTAGCACGGTCTCCATCAGGCGCTCGAAAGTAGCTGGCGCATTGCAGAGCCCGAACGGCATGACTTTGAACTGCCATAGTCCTTGGCCGGAAGTGAATGCTGTTTTTTTTCTCTATCTTCGGGATGGATCTCCACTTGCCAGTATCCGCTCTTTAAATCTAAAGTCGAGAACCATTTATGACCGGAAAGGGTATCCAGGGTGTCATCTATCCTTGGAAGAGGGTAGCTGTCCTTCTTGGTGACGTCGCTAAGCTTTCGATAGTCCACGCAAAATCTTGTGGAGCCATCTTTCTTACGAACCAAGACGATTGGAGATGCCCACGGACTCTAAGACGGTTCTATGATGTCATTTTCCTGCATCTCTCGTAGTAGTGTTCCGACCTCTTCCTGTTTAGCAAACGGCAAGCGTCTTGGGTGCTGTTTAATCGGCGGATGGTCTGCTGTATCAATTCTGTGTTGTGTCACTGTAGTATGGCCAATATCGCTACTGTTTCTAGAAAACACGTCTTCAAATTCTTGGAACAGTCTTTCTGCGGAGCTTTTCTGTTCAGGGGACAATTCAGCATTTTCTAGAAGGTCGGGAGTCAACTGTTGAGGCGAGTTGGATAGGAGCAAGCTCGAACTTTTGCAGACACACGTTACTGGACTGCAGGTTGCCAACACTTCACCTTTCTGGAACACTCTAGGTTTTTCAGTTACTTTACAAATTCTTACCGGGATAGTTTTTCTGGAAAGGTCCACTAGCGTCGAAGCTATTAGCAATCCATTCGCTTTATTTTCCGCAGATCCAATTAGGCCAGAGTTGAAACTCACATCGTTACCGATGTATCCAGGTACTATGATTTCAGTCCTTGGGGGAATGATAATATTCTCGTTAGCGGTTACCTGTCGAATAGATTCTGTCCTGTGTTCAATTTTGAATATAGTGACTTCTTCGTGTATGGAAAGTAATTCGTTCTTGTTGAAGTCTAGAGTGAAACCATGCTCCTTTAGAAAGTCCAGTCCAAGAATGAAAGGGTCTGCAATATCTGCGACATACACAGCATGTTGGTAGGTAGTGTCTCCAAACTTGATCTTGACTTTTAATTTTCCGTGAATATCAATCTTTTCCCCCGTCACGGTCTGTAGCACCACGCGGGGCGGGGTCGAGAGGAGTTTCTCTTTTAATTTTTGAGCCAGATCGTTCCGAATGATAGACACATTGGCTCCTGTATCGATGATCATGTTGCAGGGAAGCTCGTTAACATGTCCCATTATAAAAATTCCATTCTCACCGGTACTCTTTGTCGAAATTTGACACACTTGAAAGTGGGGCTTTCTAAAATCTGGCAACCTCCGCCCCACGAGATGGCTATTAATTAGTTTTTCCGACACCTCCTTCTGGGAGGCGCTATTAGTTTCAGCGCCTTGGCGTGCCCGGCAGCTTCTCTGCAGATGCCCTTCTCGACCGCAGGTCCAGCATTTAAGGGTCTTCTTCCCGTCTGCTTTCTGGGACATCAAAGACTCAATTCTATTCATGAAGCTTCTCATCTGTCGCTCTAACCGCTCCACACCTGAGTTCGACGTGTCCGATTCGTTGACGGCTCGTATGGGGTGTCTGTCCTTTCGTGTTGCTTGCTGGGCTGCCTCGAATTTCATAGCAAACACTAGGGCCCCCTTTAAGTCCTTGAGATCCGCCATTCGGAGAGCTTTCTGGATTTCCGGATCACGCACCCCGTCGATGAAGTGTTGCAGCGCCAGGACTTCTCTTACTTCAGTCGGACAGTCGGAAAACGCCAAGTGAGAAAGCCTCTCGACGTCCGTCGCCAGTTCTTGGAGCGTTTCGGACACTTTCTGCTGCCGTGACTTCAGCTGGAGTCTGCTATAATCCTTCACACATTTCTCTCCGAAGCGTAACTCCAGAGCATTAACGAGAGCGTCGAAATCCAGCCGCTGTGTTTCCGGCAAAGTTTGCAAAATGTCAGCAGCGTCGGCTCGAAGAGAAGCAGCTAACTGGCAGGCCTTGGTCTGGGAGTCCCACTGGTTTGCATCCGCCACTATGGAGAATTGGGTCTTATACACCTGCCAAGAGGACTTTCCGTCATATGTAGAAAGCTTGATGGAAGGCTTGGAATAAGGAGCTTGAAACTTAAATTCATCCCCTTGACCAGTCATGACTTTCTGCTTCAATTTCTCTAGGTCACTCCTGAACGAGATGGAAACATCTTCTACCTTTTCGAAAATTTTCGCCTCTAGTTTGCTCTCCATATCTTCGAATTTATTTTCAACCGACTCGATTCTTCCTTCCATTTCTTCAAATTTCTTGTCCATAGTCGTCAATTAGTCGCCAATGCCCTTCAAATCACTTTTCAACTCTTCCTTATTGGCGCTGATCTGCTCATTTACGTTAGTAAGCTTGGTATTCACTTCTGCGATATTGGTGGTCAACTCCGATTTCATTTCGCCCATATTGGCATTCATGCTGGCGGTCAACTCCGATTTCATTTCGCCCATATTGGCATTCATGCTGGCGGTCAACTCCGATTTCATTTCGCCCATATTGGACTTCATGCTGGCGGTCAACTCCGATTTCATTTCGGCCATATTGGCATTCATGCTGGCGGTCAAGTCCGATTTCATTTCAGTCAATTTTTCTAGAAGAGTCTGGAACTGGGCCTCCATCGCTCTTGTTGTTGGCATTCAACCCCACTTCTGACACCAATTGTTGCGTTTTCGGGGGTTCGAAATGATTGAAGCCGAAGAGCGGGATCCAAAACAATTTTATTCTTGGCCAAAACAGTCCTCCACAAATTGTAGAACAGTTCGAGAAAGTCACGTACAATCGATGAAAATACTGATAACACAGATGTAATACACTAACAAAAGCAATAGTAAACACTCAGCACAAAAATAATAACTCAATAAAAGCAATAACACACGCACTATGCAATCGTCCCTCTTTCTAGCTCAGAGAGGTATCACTTGCATGAAAGCTGAGATCTGACTCAACTGACTAGCCGGCCCGGGCCTTTTTATACCTTTCGGTCAGAAACCTCTTGCACTTGCCAGAATAATCGAGAAATAGAAAGGTCTAGCAAAATCCGGAAGGTATGAGAAAAGCTCAATACATAGTGTTACAATACCGCGATAGGGTTGCCAGACAGGGTTATTAGGAGCAGGGTTGCCATGGTCGCCAAGCTTATCGCCCACATTTGGCGATATATCGCCAAATTTGGCGCCAAAAATTAAGTCGCCAAATCCGTCGCCAACTTGGCGCTATCTGCAATATTTGGCGAGTTTACTATTTAAACCAATGTTAAAGCATGGGGGCCGTGCAATGCAGTGGAAATGATATTACAGGTAAACAGGGTTGAAATCACATTAGATACGACAAATTAAACTGTAAAAATGAACACAAATGAGTAGAAACAATTAGAATAAGACTAAATTCGTAACAATAATTATTATAAGCTTAATTAAACTTAAAAAATACCACTTTAAGATATTACATTACTTATACGTTTTTCTTTAAAATAATTGCCTTTTCATATGTTTTCAACCCACACATTTTTATAAATGATCAACTTTTAGAGTACTAATTGCACAAGAAAATTCAAGAAAAACTTTTAAAAAAATATTTTTTCTGTCATGACAGAAATTTTAACTGTTTTTCTTCTTATAATATTAAAGTATTACATTTGTATGAAAAATATATCAGGAATAAGAACTGAAATTATAAAATTATTAATATAAAATGCCTTAATTTAAAAATTTTACATGCACACATTTCACAAGGAAGAAAAATTACATTATTTTATTGCCTCGTAAATATTCTGCTTTTAATACTACACATTCTTTTTTATAGTTATTATTTCTATTTATAAAATAGATTTTTTTATCATAACGCATTTTTTAGCTTTTTTTTCTAAAAGGGGGTGGCTGAATTGCCTAATTTGTTTTCAAATGAAGTTTTATTCAACTTCTAACTTTCCGACATGCGCACAAGTGATATATCAATCGAAAGATAATAATGCAAAGAATAAGATTAAATGAAAATAAAAAAAACGATAGGTTTGTGATTTGTAGGGTACCAAGTCTCCTTAACTAAGAGAAAGACTTTTGTTGGACTCTCATTCGTAAAAACTTGATATCTCTGAAGCATGAAAGGGCCAAATGGAATTGAAGTTAAAAACTATCTCAAGTTATAAAGTTTCATTATATATATATATCCAGTATCTTGGGTGGAAGGCTCTGTTGTTGTTGCACGCCCCCGGTCAGCAGTGCTAGACCAGGTCCATGACATCATACACTTTCAGAAAGTCCAACACCAGCAAGAGATCGTCTGCTAGATCCTGCTTGGTGAACCCTAGGCACTCGAGGATGTGAGAAGGCGTGACCTGCTCAGAAGAACAGTTCGTGCACATTTCAAAGCTCTTGCATCCTTCGGAAAATTTCATTGTTTTGATATGGTAACTTTTAACGTGGGCTAGAAGAGTTGGATCCTGTCTTGTAAAACCGTGAGCCAGAGAGCCTCCAGGACAAGAACACTGATACCAATGGTGCTCTGGGGGAGGTAATCCAAGCAGTCTTATTCTGGTGTTTAGTTCTAAAGAAAATCTCCAAAAAGGTGAGGGGTGCTGACAACTCTGGTACCTCGTAAGAGCCAGCCTTGGCCAAAGTGTCCGCAATCTCATTTCTCTCTAGGTCTATGTGAGAGGGATCCCACTGCAGATGAATTCGATGCGATGTGGAAAGTCGTTTTAACTTGGTGAGTATTGACACTCCAACATTATCTCTCACACTTTGCCAATTGGACAAGTGCTGTATTGCACTTCTACTGTCAGACAGTATCCAAATCTCTTTTCCATTTGGAAGAGATGCAAGAGAACCAAGGGTTTCATCAATGGCTATTAGCGCACTGCAAAAAACAGAGCAACCATCTGGATTTCTCCTCTGGATTCTTAAGATATGGTCATGCGATTTGATGTAAATTCCGCTGCAAGATCGATAATAATCGTCTCTATTGCCATCCGTATAAACCTGAACGACGTTAGTCGGTATATCTCCAATTCTTTCTAGAGCTAATTGCTTTAGACAGGCAGGAAGGTCTGTTTGTTTATTCACGTATACTGGTAATTCTGGATGGAAGAAGATCCCGTCAAGATCATCCGCTGGCTCAAGACATTGTGACAGGTGATGAGGCTCCTCAGCACCGATAGCAAGGTTAAAAGAGACCATTTGGCTGAAGGGGCTGTTTCTCCTAAGTCTCTGGTTATTACACCAATCTTTGAAGTACTCTGAAGTACGATTTCGAGAATCCAGACTTCTGAGTTTGTTGTAGTATTTTGTTAGACTTGCACGTCTCCTAAATCTAAGGGGTTGTAGGTCCACCTCAAAAAGTACTATATCTCTGGGACAAGTATTTTTTAGACCAGTGATGATCCGGGCAACACTGAGCTAGACCTTTTCAAGTTTCTGAAGATTTGTAATGGAGGCACTACAGTAAACTGGAATGCCATACTCCAAGATGGGCCTGATAAGTGAGATGCACGTGTTCCTCAGAGTGCCAGCATCAGCTCCCCAATCACGTCCAAAAATATATCTCAAGATATTGAGCCGTTTTCTAGCTTTAAATACAATATTATCAATATGTTTGTTTCCCAGAATTTCAGGGTCCAATATGAAACCCAAATATTTTGGATGTTTCTTGATGGTCAGTGGTTGATTAGGTTGGAAATTATATAGCTTTCTATTGGTTGTAAAGAAGCTAACCATAGACTTGGTAGGGTTAAAAGTCAGTTTGTTAGAGCGAAAGTCTGAATATCCTCAAGGACAAGATTAATAACTCTCTCCAGTTTCATCAAGTCAGAATCGGACTTCCAAAGAACAATATCATCCGCGAATGCACTGACTTCACATTTCCTCTTGATAACACTCACAATGCCTGATAAGTAGAGCGAGAACAAAGTTGGGCTTAGAACTAAACCCTGAGGCACTTCTTGAAAAAACGGAAAACTCCTGGAGAGGGAATTATTGAACTTCACTCTGATAAGTCTGTTTCTCAAGAAATCGTACATCAAGGGTAGGGCTTTTCCTCCAACACCAAACATTTTATACTGTTTGATAACAAGAAAATTATTCCAGACTCTGTCAAAAGCTTTGGATAAGTCCAGAAAAACTGCCACAGTGTGATTAGTAGGTTTCCTATTGTGAGCATCTCTAATCCTTTGATAGAAGTAGAGAATCTGATCTGTAGTACAATGTCCCTCTCTGAAACCGTATTGTTCCTCCGGGAGAAGATTGGGGGAATGCAGGTGAAAAGTGAGTCTTCTCAAAACCATTTTTTCTATTATTTTGCAAGCAATACTGGTTAAGGCGATGGGTTGATAACTCTCAGGGGTACCATCAGTTTTGCCACATTTCTTAATAGGAATGACGGTCTCTGTCCTCCAGTCCCGAGGAAGCTGCCCCTTGTTCCAGGAACAATTTATGATGTCCAAAAATCTCTGCCTTCCGCTCAGGCCAAAATGGTGAATCATTTGACCGTGAATACCCTCGGTACCAGGAGATTTATTTAGACAAGCATCACCAATCGCAGCCTCGAGTTCATACACTCTGAAATCTCTACTGAAAATGGAGGTTCCTCTATGGGTATCACTGCGTCATCCATGGACAATACGACTAGCCCTAATGTTGATGTTTCTGTTTTCGACTGAGAAGTTCAGTCTACTGATTTTCTGATAGTGCTAACCTAATAGATCGGCAGCTTGCTCGTCATTTACAGCTAGATTTCCGTCTTCACTCAGAATTGTATTACATTGTTCTGCTTGTAGTTGCTCATTGCTAATGTTTTTGAGAAGTTTCCACAGTTTTCCATTATATTTTCTTGAGTCAAGACCTGAGCACAGATCATTCCAACTATCCCGTTTAATTTGTGCATAAAGTCTTTTTATTTTTGCATTAATTTTGTTTAATTCAATCCTTACATGATTGCTTCTGCCAGTGTCCCTATTTTCAAAGATTAATTTTCTTTATTCCAGCAGAGGTTACCTATTCTTTTATTTACCTCTTGGAATGTATTTTTTGGTTGCTCTTAAGATCAATTCTTTAAAAGAGCACCAGTTCAAATCAACACCATCCTTGAGAGGTATGTTTTTAATTCCGTTATCAGCAGCCTCTGTGAAGGATTGCCAGTCCGCTTTCTTAAAAATCCGTTGTTTATTATTACTGGTGGGTACTAGTTGCCTCTTTTTTAGTTCAATTAAAATAGGAAGTTGGTCACTCCCAAAGTTTTCCAGAAGAGTTCAATTACAACTGGGCCCAAGATCAGAACTGGCGATTGAAATATCTAGGGCTTCCTTCGTATTATAACTATATGAAAAATTGGTAGCCGTGCCATCATTGAGAATAGAAAAGCACTTGTCATCAATAATGTCAAGTAATTCATTTCCTCCCGGGTTTGCTGTTGAACAGCCCCAAATGGGGTGTTTAGCATTTAAATCGCCAAGGCAGATAGTTCCTACAGTGAATAAATCTTGAAGATCAGTTGGTAGACTTTTGATATCAGAGGGATGGTACATGTTAAAGATAGTGAGTGGTTTCCCTCTCCAGATGATCCTAATGCCCTAGATCTCGAGATTAGATCCATCAGTTATTTTTCTGATGATGTTTATACACTGATAATTGATGTTCTTAATAAGGAATGCAAGAACTCCTCCACTCCTATTCTGTCTACCTAACCTAAAGATATTGTATCCCTTGATCTTGAGGAAAGTGAATGTCTTCAGCTTTGTCTTCTGAAGAGCAATAATTTGATCATCTTCGGTTAGTGCTAGTTCAAGTACTTGGTCAAGTTTAATCCTTGTTGCACTTGTTGAAATTCCGCTAATGTTGAATTGTATGATGTTCAAAGAATTTGTAGACCGTAGATTATTTATCGAACATGGCCATCTTACTAAACCAGGAACGCGGTCCTTTTTGACTGCGTGACGACCGATGCAGCATTAACGATAGAAGGTGTAATATTCATGGATGGGGAAAAGCTGCAGCCTCTGTTAGTCACAGGACTAGAGCACCTAAAGGTATGTAGAGGAAAAATAATATAAGAGTATAAATATAGGAGTAACCAATGGTTTATCAGTAAAATATGAAAGAAATTCTTCCCATAAATTCTGCTGAGAAACCCACTGCGATGTATTTACACTCCGAAAGCTTAGTTTTTTCAACGAATGAGATAGGGAGGATAGATTCTTTAGAGGAGCATTTTTAATTCATTTGTTCATATCAAAATTCATTATTCAACGTAATTTAAAGCAACATTTTCACATTTATTCAGAGGGAAAGTACGTGCTGATCCCCATGCTCAGTAAACTGAGACAAACAAAGATGGCTAAGATAAGCTATTTTATTTGGAGCTTGACATATATATATACCGGGTGTCCATAATTAAACGATACTACTTCAAAATTGTGTACAGACGAAACTATTGTTCAGAAAGTTGTAAAATTCTGTGTGCGACATAAAGAAGGGATGGGAATTTGTTTGAGCGAATAAAAAAAAAATAGTTCAAAATTTCGCCACTAGAGGTCGCTTTTGAATGAAGGCCACATTTATTACCGGTTTTCTATTTGTATTTTATCGCTTTTTTATCCACAGGACACGGTAACACAACAACTGATACTCATTAAAAGACACAATCTCTAAAATGAACTGCAACTCGTCGTCACACAGCAACTGTTAAAAAAGCGATAAACTTTCACGGGAGATTAGTTTATTTTCAGTGTGCTCGGTATTGCTAATCAAAATGTCATTACGTTTACCAGGTCGAGCGTTGTTAGTAAAGTTGTTTTTTCAAAACGATAATTCCGCAATAGTGGCTCTACGGAAATTTCGGACTTTAAAGGGGATGCGAAAAGGTCCTGTTACCCTTACTGGTAAACTAACCCAAATTTTGGCAAAGCAAGCAGTGAAATTTTTGTGTCGAGGAGGCATGAAGATAAAAGCAGTTTCTTAAAAATGGCTTTTAATAATAATCAAGGATAAAGTCAATGTGCTCGTTACTGGAGCGATCAAAAAAACAATAAGTTGACTAATAAAATATTAGTTCAAAAATCAACATTACCAGACATCCGATTGGAAACGTCTTCTTACAGTCTAATATTGAAAACGAATTTATAATCTGAAAATGGTGATGCAACATACAGTTGCATTGCCAACCAGCCGCTCTCTCCCTCTAAGAGCTAAAACACTCACACACTTCTTATATTTCTTTTTCTCCTCCCCGCATGAAAAACTAACACGAGCCGAGTTTAAATAGTCGCTCGATTCGCATGGCAGTTGCTGCCAACCACAAATCACGAAACTTGCAAAAAGATCGGGTTCGAATCGGTTCGTTTACTTTCATTGAGATCATGGAACGGGATTGGAAAAACAACACAAAGAGATCATAAAAATTTGGATCCGAAAAATATTTCGAATGGTTTTACTTTTAAAATGTCTAACAATCGGCCCCCTTTTTCCAATTTCGTACCATTATCTCTTACAAATCAGTAAATTAATTTTATTCTATAATCACATGTTACACAATTTAACACAAAAAAATACATTTTATTCACAATCTTTATTGTAATAAACAAACTAATATTTTAATCTTGAAGAAACAAAGTCTTATTCTCTAAAAAAAATAATTTTCTACAAAATTCCAACAATTTTTCCTTTACCATGGGTTTGGTAAAAATGTCCGCCAAATTATTTTTGGTACCTATATATTTAATTTGGAAAACCTTGTCGTATATCAAATTCCTTAGAAAATGATAACGAACACATCGATATGTTTTGTTCTATAATTTTCTACCGGTGAATTTGAAAAACTTATAGCAGCTTGATTGTGTCACAAAACATTACATTTTCACTTAATTCCAAATTTAAACTTTTATTATTAATTACATTCTTTAGCCAAATGAATTCCTTAGCTGCTTCTGTTAAACTAATATACTCAGCTTCCATGGTCGACAGACTAACGGATTTTTGCTTGAAAGTTCGCCATGAAATTGGAGTTTCGTCTATAAAAGTTATGAACCCTCCCATCGACACTCGATCATTCCTATTTGTAGCAAAATCTGAGTCTGAATAACATCTTAGTTTTAATGATTTAACTTTTGAAAGTTCTAATTTATATTCTTGAGTGTATTTTAAATAACTTAATAATCTCAATAACTGGACTAAATACCTCGTCAAATGACTCGCCTCGTAATTGTGTGTTACCTCGCGCTACTAAGCGGGCCTTGTATCTAACAATTTTATTATTTTCATCATATTTAATGGTATAAACCCAACGGTTTTCTAAAATTTTTATATTATCCGGATGATCAATTAAATCCCAAACTTTACGTTCCATCATTACGTTAATTTCTTTATCCATTGCATCATGCCATTTAGATGCGTCTCTGGATCTTATCGCCTGTTTGTAACAGTTAGGAATAGTTACTTCAACCATAAGAGCTTCTTGTTGCTCTGACAAATCTGAAAATCCCTGGGATTCGGTATTATCTTTTCTAAAGTTAAATAAACTAGGATCATGCTCAATATTATGCCTCTTACAGTATCTCTCTATTTCGTTAAAAGATTTCAATGGGGTTGCTTCCCCTTCTATACTATAATATACGTTAGATCCAGTTACTTTCCTACCTATATTTCGAATCCACTTAACCTCTGTACATGGGATCAAGTTATGATTATCGGAAGACACATCTGGTTTTTCAGATGTTGAGGGCCTTTCCGTACTTGTCTTTGAAACTAAACGACTCGTTAATGAATCTTTTACTCTATCAAAATCATCCTCATCATCATAATAATCAGGAAGGTTTAAACTATATCCAAGGTTACTATTAACTTTCTGTCTAAAATTAATTATTTTCATCGAATATCTTACATTAATAGTCTCGACTAATTTATTTTCATCTAATAACCATATTCTATAACTCTTAGTACGTTGTGCGTATCCCATCATAATTCCCATTTTCGCACGCATATCGAATTTTTTTAAATTTGTTTTGGCACACCTGCATATGCCAAACATCCAAAAGGTATTAGATGCAATACCGATGGTTTTCTACCTGAATATTTTTTGAAAGGAGTTTTGTTACTGTCTCTGTGACAAATTCTATTCCACGCATAAATCAAACAAAGTAATGCTTCTCCCCAAAACTTATGGGGAACTTCACTAGACTTAAGCAAAGTTTTGATGCCATCTAGAGCGGTTAAATTGAATCTCTCCGCGACCCCATTCATTTCTGGCGTATATGAATTTGTTACCTCATGCTTTATACCCAGTTCTGTCAAGAAATTATCCATATCTTTATTACAAAATTCTAGTCCGCCATCAGTTCTAACTGCTAGTACCCTTTTACTTAGAAAACGTTCTGCTCGTTTCTGAAATCTTATAAACGTATGAAATACGTCAGATTTATTTCGGATGGGAAATACAGTCACCTTTCTTGAATAATAGTCAGTTATACTCAAGAAATATTTATTACCGCCTTGGCTTTCAGTTGGCATTGGACCACAGAGGTCCATATGCAACAATTCCAATGAACGTTTTGATCTTACGCTCCCCGTCTTTTTGAATGAAACTCTCTTGGACTTTGTTAATTTACACGGTATACAATGAGTCTTACCATAATCAGTTAAGCGTGGGAGACCTCTTACACTATCATTTTTACTAGTTTTTACCAAGTAATCGTTATTAACATGACAAAAGCGTTGATGCCATATTTCTACTGATCCGTTTTTTGTTTTAGCGGTTACATTACTAAAAAAATTAATTTCTTTACTCTTTGGTATAATATAATGATCCGGCTTAAAAAAATACAAATTTTCATGACGTGTCGCCGAGAACAATTTTATCCAGTCTTTATTAAAAACATTAATTTTACCTTTGGTACCCACAAAATGCGCACCTTTACTGTCTAATCTGGAACCGGATAACAAATTTCTCCTCAACTTAGGATTAAATAAAACATCAGACAAAGTTATTTCATGAAATCTCCCCTTATATTTTACCAGAAATCTAAGTGTACCGATTCCTTCTACGGGACAACTTTTATCATTCGTTGCTAACGACATTTTCATGTTAGTTATCGGTTTAAGATCTAAAAATAAACTCTTGTCATTACAAAAATGACTCGTGGCAGCAGTATCTATTACCTAAACACCTTTATCAGAGTATTCCTCAAATAAGATACAACTAGTTACGAGTTGTTTATCTAGTTCTAAAAGACTACATTCAGATTCACAAAATCTTAAATTTATATTAAACTCTATATTATATATAAAAGTTTCATTTAGAGTTGAAGGAGATTTTTGTAGAGAGTTTTTCTCTTTACAGTTTAATTTAAGATGTCCTTAGTTATTACATACATAACACGGACTTATAGTCTTAATAGATTGTTTAACATTTTTAATAGTTTTACAGTTAAATACCTTGCCATCTTTTTATTGGTAATCTTTCTTGCCATTTGGATCTCCATGAGCTGCAGCCGTAACACCAGGTAACGTCTTCGACTTCTTCGAAGTGAAACTGCTCAAGTAAGCATTCTCCGCTTTCTCCAAATCTTGTTTCATCAACTGAAGACGATTGGCTTCTAATATCAGCTTTGCTTCAATTTTGACAACTCTGAAGTCCTCTTCTTTCCATCTGTAGATTTGTTGCACGGTAGACTGGAATTCCTGAGGAAGCCACCTTATTAATTGAAATCCTATGTACAGGTCGTCCAATTTATGACCCGCTTCTTGTAGCCTGGTTGCCGCTGTCTTTACACGAGATATGAAGATTCCAACATCTTCCCCCGGTTGGTATCTTGTTCCAAAAAATGATCTAAAAGCTGGATTATTCTTGCTCTTGTGACTGGTTCGAAGTGATCTTTTAATATCTTCCATGCCGCTACTCCGTCAGTTGTTTCCGTTATCAGATTTTTCAAATCTGAACTGATGTTAGTGTAGATCAACGTATAACATCTATCCTTACGAAGTTGTAGATCTAATTTTTCCTTGTATGTTGCCTCTTCATCAGGTTGCTCTGGCTTGGTCTGTATTATAAACTGCCAGCAACCATAATGCATTAAGATGACTTGCATATCATGCTTCCATGTGTTCCAGTTATTTTGAGTCAACACTGATATCTGGTTGTTAAACTCCATATCTTTTACTCGATTTAGCGGACTAGCAACAGAGTTCATAAAAAATAGTTCTAGACTGGAACAGTATTTAAATAGACAAAGTTCATGGCCTTGTTCAACTGCTTAGCCTGTCTCGACACGGTACATGGACTGGGCCCAAACCAAATTTGTTACACTTACTGGTAAACTAACCCAAATTTTGGCAAAGCAAGCAGTGAAATTTTTGTGTCGAGGAGGCATGAAGATAAAAGCAGTTTCTTAAAAATGGCTTTTAATAATAATCAAGGATAAAGTCAATGTGCTCGTTACTGGAGCGATCAAAAAAACAATAAGTTGACTAATAAAATATTAGTTCAAAAATCAACATTACCAGACATCCGATTGGAAACGTCTTCTTACAGTCTAATATTGAAAACGAATTTATAATCTGAAAATGGTGATGCAACATACAGTTACATTTCCAACCAGCCGCTCTCTCCCTCTAAGAGCTAAAACAGTCACACACTTCTTATATTTCTTTTTCTCCTCCCCGCATGAAAAACTAACACGAGCCGAGTTTAAATAGTCGCTCGATTCGCATGGCAGTTGCTGCCAACCACAAATCACGAAACTTGCAAAAAGATCGGGTTCGAATCGGTTCGTTTACTTTCATTGAGATCATGGAACGGGATTGGAAAAACAACACAAAGAGATCATAAAAATTTGGATCCGAAAAATATTTCGAATGGTTTTACTTTTTAAATGTCTAACAGGTCCATTGACAGCTATAGATCTTCAATTAATGGTAACCAAATGTGAAGAAACAGGATCGTTGAATGTTGCGATGCCCAATGCGATTGTAGCTTAGGAGAAAGTCCTTTGCGTCGAGTCGGGTTGTAGAACCACACCTTGTCACCTTCCTTGAATTGATGTCCTGTGGCTTTTGTGTCGTACCGAGTCTTCATCTTCTCCGTCCTCCGTTCTCGAGCCAAATTGTGTACATCTTCAAAACGTGCCTGGAGATTCTGCACGTACTCCTCAGGCAATGAAGGTGTATCTGGAGGGCGACCAAACAGCAGGTCACAAGGGAGACGAAGATCTCGACCAAAAAGCATCTGGGATGGTGAATATCCGGTAGTCTCGTGAACGGCGCTGCGGTACGCTAGCAGAAAGAGAGGAACTTTCTGGTCCCAGTCTTGTTGGTTCTTGGAGACCATCAGTGAGAGGTTATTCAGGATGGTACGATTAAACCTCTCCACCATACCATCTGACTGTGGGTGCAAAGGTGTGGTCTTGGTCTTGTCAATTCCGAGTAGTTCACAGACCCCCTTCAATACCGCAGAGACGCTCTCGAACTCGGTGCAAAGTTTTCATGACGCCGAAATGACCTCCTGTTGGGCTGTCATGCAATTCTTTGAGTACCTCTGGGATACGAGATCGAGGAAGTACTAATTGCCACCTGAATGTCTTTCCATCCTCTGATTCGAATTTTCGGTATAGAACACCATTCCTGAGATGTAGAGAATTCCAGAGGGCCCAATACTGCTTAGTTGTTAGACTATAAGCCGAGATGTCCTGCCAACTTGGTTTATTGCTGGAAGACTCCATAAACTCTATAAGGGGTTTAATATCAGGATCCGCCATCTGGTCTTCTCGAACTTTCTCGTCACTCCAGGGATCGGGTGGCGTTGCTGTTGAAGTTGTTATCTGGCGTATAGCATAGTCATATTTGGTCTCTACTCTGGAACAATGACGACAATCTTCTGGGCATGGTCTTCTTGAAAGGGCATCAGCATTTCCATGCGAGGAGCCTTTACGATGTCTGATGTCAAAGTAACACTCGTTGAGCCGTTGTATCCATCTGGCTACCTGGCCTTCAGTATTTCTAAAATTCATTAGCCAGGTTACAGAGGCATGATCGGTACGTAGAAGAAATTTTTGGCCATAGAGATAGTGATGGAAATGCTCGATGGCTTTCACAATAGCCAGTAGCTCTTTTCGAGTGACACAATAATTTCTTTCCGGTTTCGATAAACACTTACTCCAATAAGCTACGACTCGTTCCTGGCCATCTATTTCCTGAGATAATACTGCTCCGACACTCTCATTACTGGCATCAGTGTCCAAGATAAATGGCTTGTCCGGTTGTGGATATATTAAGATCGGTGAAGACGTCAAAGCTTCTTTAAGCTGGAGGAAGGAATCTTCACATTCTTTTGTCCACTGAAACTTTTGTTTACTTTCTGTTAGCTTGTGCAAGGGTCCTGCGATGTTAGAGAACCCTTTCACAAACTTTCGGTAATAAGTACATAGTCCCAGGAAGCTTCGCAGCTCACGGAGGTTTCAGGGCGTTTCCAATTCTTTACGGCGGACACTTTTTCGGGGTCGGTACGAACACCTTCTGCAGAGATGATGTGTCCCAGATAATTGACTTCTTTCTGGAAGAACTTGCATTTCGAAGGGTTTAGCTTCAAGTTAGCGTCCCTTAATTTTGATAACACCTTCCGGATATTTTGAAGATGTTCTTCAAACGTACGCCCTCCTATTATGACGTCATCCAGGTAAATAAGGCAAGCTTCAAAAGTCAGGCGCTTTAGCACGGTCTCCATCAGGCGCTCGAAAGTAGCTGGCGCATTGCAGAGCCCGAACGGCATGACTTTGAACTGCCATAGTCCTTGGCCGGAAGTGAATGCTGTTTTTTCTCTATCTTCGGGATGGATCTCCACTTGCCAGTATCCGCTCTTTAAATCTAAAGTCGAGAACCATTTATGACCGGAAAGGGTATCCAGGGTGTCATCTATCCTTGGAAGAGGGTAGCTGTCCTTCTTGGTGTCGTCGTTAAGTTTTCGATAGTCCACGCAAAATCTTGTGGAGCCATCTTTCTTACGAACCAAGACGATTGGAGATGCCCACGGACTCGAAGACGGTTCTATGATGTCATTTTCCTGCATCTCTCGTAGTAGTGTTCCGACCTCTTCCTGTTTAGCAAACGGCAAGCGTCTTGGGTGCTGTTTAATCGGCGGATGGTCTGCTGTATCAATTCTGTGTTGTGTCACTGTAGTATGGCCAATATCGCTACTGTTTCTAGAAAACGTGTCTTCAAATTCTTGGATCAGTCTTTCTGCGGAGCTTTTCTGTTCGGGGGACAATTCAGCATTTTCTAGAAGGTCGGGAGTCAACTGTTGAGGCGAGTTGGATAGGAGCAAGCTCGAACTTTTGCAGACACACGTTACTGGACTGCAGGTTGCCAACACTTCACCTTTCTGGAACACTCTAGGTTTTTCTGTTACGTTGCAAATTCTTACCGGGATAGTTTTTCTGGAAAGGTCCACTAGCGTCGAAGCTACTAGCAATCCATTCGCTTTATTTTCCGCAGATCCAATTAGGCCAGAGTTGAAACTCACATCGTTACCGATGTATCCAGGTACTATGATTTCAGTCCTTGGGGGAATGGTAATATTCTCGTTAGCGGTTACCTGTCGAATAGATTCTGTCCTGTGTTCAATTTTGAATATAGTGACTTCTTCGTGTATGGAACGTAATTCGTTCTTGTTGAAGTCTAGAGTGAAACCATGCTCCTTTAGAAAGTCTAGTCCAAGAATGAAAGGGTCTGCAATATCTGCGACATACACAGCATGTTGGTAGGTAGTGTCTCCAAACTTGATCTTGACTTTTAATTTTCCGTGAATATCAATCTCTTCCTTCGTCACGGTCTGTAGCACCACGCGGGGCGGGGTCCAGAGAAGTTTTTCTTTTAATTTTTGAGCCAGATCGTTCCGAATGATAGACACATTGGCTCCTGTATCGATGATCATGTTGCAGGGAAGCTCGTTAACATGTCCCATTATAAAAATTCCATTCTCACCGGTACTCTTTGTCGAAATTTGACACACTTGAAAGTGGGGCTTTCCAAAATCTGGCAACCTCCGCCCCACGAGATGGCCATTAATTAGTTTTCCGACACCTCCTTCTGGGAGGCGCTTATTAGTTTCAGCGCCTTAGCGTGCCCGGCAGCTTCTCTGCAGATGCCCTTCTCGACCGCAGGTCCAGCATTTAAGGGTCTTCTTCCCGTCTGCTTTCTGGGACATCAAAGACTCAACTCTATTCATGAAGCTTCTCATCTGTCGCTCTAACTGCTCCACACTTGAGTTCGACGTGTCCGATTCGTTGACGGCTCGTATGGGGTGTCTGTCCTTTCATGTTGCTTGCTGGGCTGCCTCGAATTTCATAGCAAACATTAGGGCTCCCTTTAAGTCCTTGAGATCCGCCATTCGGAGAGCTTTCTGGATTTCCGGATCACGCACCCCGTCGATGAAGTGTTGCAGCGCCAGGACTTCTCTTACTTCAGTCGGACAGTCAGAAAACGCCAAGTGAAAGCCTCTCGACGTCCGTCGCCAGTTCTTGGAGCGTTTCGGACACTTTCTGCTGCCGTGACTTCAGCTGGAGTCTGCTGTAATCCTTCACACATTTCTCTCCGAAGCGTAACTCCAGAGCATTAACGAGAGCGTCGAAATCCAGCCGCTGTGTTTCCGGCAAAGTTTGCAAAATGTCAGCAGCGTCGGCTCGAAGAGAAGCAGCTAACTGGCAGGCCTTGGTCTGGGAGTCCCACTGGTTTGCATCCGCCACTATGGAGAATTGGGTCTTATACACCTGCCAAGAGAACTTTCCGTCATATGTAGAAAGCTTGATGGAAGGCTTGGAATAAGGAGCTTGAAACTTAAATTCATCCCCTTGACCAGTCATGACTTTCTGCTTCAATTTCTCTAGGTAACTCCTGAACGAGATGGAAACATCTTCTACCTTTTCGAAATTTTTCGCCTCTAGTTTGCTCTCCATATCTTCGAATTTATTTTCAAATTTGTTCTCTATATCCACAAATTTGTTTTCGAATTTATTTTCCAACGACTCGATTCTTCCTTCCATTTCTTGAAATTTCTTGTCCATAGTCGTCAATTTGTCGCCAATGCCCTTCAGATCACTTTTCAACTCTTCCTTGTTGGCGCTGATCTGCTCGTTTACGTTAGTAAGCTTGGTATTCACTTCTGCGATATTGGTGGTCAACTCCGATTTCATTTCAGTCAATTTTTCTAGAAGAGTCTGGAACTGGGCCTCCATCGCTCTTGTTGTTGGCATTCAATCCCACTTCTGACACCAATTGTTACGTTTTCGGGGGTTCGAAATGATTGAAGCCGAGGAGCGGGATCCAAAACAATTTTATTCTTGGCCAAAACAGTCCTCCACAAATTGTAGAACAGTTCTAGAAAGTCACGTACAATCGATGAAAATACTGATAACACAGATGTAATACACTAACAAAAGCAATAGTAAACACTCAGCACAAAAATAATAACTCAATAAAAGCTATAGCACACGCACTATGCATCGTCTCTCTCTCTCAAAACACAGAGAGGTATCACTTGCTTGAAAGCTGAGATCTGACTAACTGACTAGCCGGCCCGGGCCTTTTTATACCTTTCGGTCAGAAACCTCTTGCACTTGCCAGAATAATCGAGAAATAGAAAGGTCTAGCAAAATCCGGAACGTACGAGAAAAGCTCAATACAGTAATACATTCAATACAATAGTGTTACAATACCGCGATAGGGTTGCCAGACAGGGTTATTAGGAGCAGGGTTGCCATGGTCGCCAAGCTTATCGCCCACATTTGGCGATATATCGCCAAATTTGGCGCCAAAAATTAAGTCGCCAAATCCGTCGCCAACTTGGCGCTAGCTGCAATATTTGGCGAGTTTACCATTTAAACCAATGTTAAAGCATGGGGCCGTGCAATGCAGTGGAAATGATATTACAGGTAAACAGGGTTGAAATCACATTAGATACGACAAATTAAACTGTAAAAATGAACACAAATGAGTAGAAACAATTAGAATAAGACTAAATTCGTAACAATATTTTATTTCAGTATTCAGTAAGGAAGTCTGCACTCCAAGCCATAACAAAAACGAGAGCTCTTTCAGCGTTGATCAGCAGCGAGTGAGTCCTTAGTACACGTGTCTTCTTTAAGTCCGGTGAAAGTAGAAGTCAAAGTTCCTATGCGGGAGGTGGGTTGAGTTGTCCTGGTAGGAAGTTTACCTCAACTGACACTTGTGGGGCTGGGGATTCATCACAATTTCCCCCCTCCACATGGCTCGTACAGCAACAGGAACAGGATCACTGACGACACAACGATGACTGAAAACTTAGGTTTATTGTTTTTTAAAACTGTTATGAATTACTTTGATAATCGTCGTGGCATGGAGTACCTAATACTATGTTACAGAAATACTCAAAATATTTCCGATTAAGTGGTTACAACCGAAAACAACAATATCACAATCACTAATTATTACAGAAATATATTGTTGTCACAATCACTAATTATTACAGAAATATATTGTTGTCACAATCACTAATTATTACAGAAATATATTGTTGATATATAAAAAGCATGATAACATATTTCAAAATAATACAATGACATACTAATGAAGGTGTTCAACAGATATGAAAATTCTTCATTGAATACCCTGAAAAGTGGATATTTACAACAATATAGGTACGAAACACAATTTGTCTCAACTGTAAACAAGGTATATTTTTACAATTGTAACTTGCTTAAGACATAAGTATAGAATAGCAGAAATTGAGTTTTCATTCATGACTTAACTGTAAATTATCAGGGGAATATATATATATATATATATATATATATATATATATATATATATATATATATATATATATATATATATATATATACATCTTAACTTAGAAATATGGACAATTTGGGAATCTTTCTTCGCCAAAGAATTTGCTTTATTAATTTCATAAGTGACTTCCGAACATTGCTTTATTATTTCATAAGGGCCAGAAAAAAGGGAGCTCAATTTCTTCGTATTAGGATACTGGAACTCTTCATACACAACAAGATCACCTGGGTTGAATTTTTTTTTCAATACAGTGACCATCATATCTAATCATATTTTCAATATGATAATCTATTGTTCTCTGCAAGGCCAATTCACGGGCTTCATCAACAGGTTCATAGTAATTATTCTGATCTATAGGTGATTGATACGGCAGGAGACCAAATAGCAAGTATGCTGGTGGGTATTTAGTTATTGAGTGTGGAGTTGAGTTATATTCATTACACACTTGGTCTAGTAGTTTTGTCAAGGAATTTTTAGTAGATGAAGCATTTACCTTGCATTTAAGTCTAGTAACAAGAGATTGATTGACACGTTCATTTTTACCATTTGTTTGAGGGTGATGAGCTGTAGTTAACAAATGTTTAATGTTATAATTTCTAAGGAATTTTTTTAATCTGAAAGAAGTAAAGGCACCATTTCTATAAGTTAATAATTTTTCAGGAATTTGGATTTGTGAATGACTTGTTTTAAGATATTTGCATAGGTTTCAGAATTTTCATTTTGATGCCGTTGGTTGAGTTCGAATAATAGCCAGAGATGGAGATAGTACTTAAATTTATATTACAAGAAAATAAATATTTACAGTTAAAGTTTACACTAAAAGGTAATAATGCGGTTAAATGAAAATTACACCCTTGAAGGTGCTGCGGATTGATGCGAACAAGACCTTGCGTCCGTCCGTTGCGTTTCAGTTTACAGGAATGTCCCCGTATCGGTTCCAAAAAAAAGTTTCCGTTGGGGTTGGAAAGCGGGAAAGTCTGGCGCACTCAGTTACAGTTAAGTGAGGAGTGGAAAGTCTGCCGCACTCAGTTACAGTTAAGTGAGGAGTGTGGGAAACATACTCCCACCCTATATCCGAACTAGTTCGGATATATGGGAAGTTTGTGAAGTTTATGAACAGGTCGTTTAAACACTGAGTCTTGGGTTTTCACAGTTGCAACACGAACCAGTCCGTCGTTGCCTGGATGCACTTGAAGAACTCGAGCCATTGGCCATGTACCAGGAGGACCCTCCTCTTTGATCAATACGATGTCATCTTCCTTCAAGTTTGGTTGTGCGTCCTGCCATTTCTTGCGAGGTTGTAAGGAGGAGATAAATTCGGAACTCCACTTCTTCCAAAAGCCCCGTTTGATGTTCTGTAGCAACTCCCAACGATCTCTGTGGTTGGAGGTTGAAGGAAGCTCCTCTGGAACTGAAAGAAGAACATCACCTGTAAGAAAATGTGAAGGTGTGAGTGTAGATATGCATTCTATGTCAGAGTCATTAACGTAGGAGAGAGGCCTGGAATTTAGTAATCCTTCGATTTGCGTGAGCAAGGTTGTTAACTCTTCAAAAGTTAATATGGTTTCTCCCAATACTCTCTTCAGATGAAATTTGACGGATCAAATTCCTGATTCCCAAATACCTCCAAAATGTGGTGATGAGGGTGGAATAAAGTGCCAATCTATTGAAGATTTGGATAAGTAGTAAGAGATGGCTTCATTAGTTGGTAAGGAAAGCCATAACTTCCGTATTTCGTCAAGTTTTCGACGAGCTCCAACAAAATTGGTTCCATTGTCACTATAAATGTGGCGGGGAGCCCCACGACGAGCACTAAAACGACGTAGTGCAGCTATGAAGGAATCAGTTGTTAAGTCTCCGACTGCTTCAATATGAACAGCTTTAGTTGCTAAGCATACAAATAAAGCAATGTAACCCTTTGTAGATTTAGTCCCTCGACCTTTGTTGCATTTAATCAGTACAGGACCAGCATAATCAATACCGCAACTGAAGAAAGGTCTCTCCAGCGTGACACGGTGTTTTGGTAAATTGCCCATCAGCTGTGGTGTTGTGGTGGAGGTTTTGAATTTGTTACACTTTAAGCATTTTCTAATACATTTGTTAATTAATTTTCTACTTCCTACGATCCAATGGGACTGTCGAAGAACGTGAGCTAACAAAGTCGACCCAGCATGTAAATGAGCGATGTGTTGTTCCTTGATAAGGAGTTCACTAATACTGTGCTGAGAAGGAAGTATGATAGGATGCTTGGAATTGAATCGAAGCTGGGAATTTTGCAATCTCCCTCCCACCCGTACTAAACCATGTTCATCTATGAAAGGGTGGAGGGAACGTAATGGACTTTTAGGTGGCAGAGAAATGTGTTTTTTAATGCTTCGTATTTCTTCCTGAAAGTAAAAACCTTGAACCCAACGAATGATGGTTTCTTCAGCGGTTTTGGTTTCCGAAAAGGTAAGCGAAGTAGTATTAATATGGGATGAACTGATCGATGATCCTTGAGATGCTATCTTTTTACAGTTTTTAATAAATCTTTGGCAATAAGCAAAAATGCGAATTACTTTGGTGAGTGAAGAGTAATGTTCGAATAAACCATGAATTACATCATTTGATGTGTGAGTAAACAGATTGAAGATGGAGACTGATTTTTGTTCCGCTTTTACCTCATCCGAAGCCTCATCGCAACTGGATTCAGCCTTGGGCCAACTAGAAGTTTCTAGCCTTAGCCAGGGTGGTCCTTGCCACCATAACTTGCAATCAGGTAAGCATTTAGGATCAATACCTCGGGATGCAATATCTGCGGGATTTTCCTTAGAAGGCACATGTCTCCAATGCTTTGTAGGTAGAACTTCTATAATTTCAGATGTTCTATTTGCTACGAAAGTTTTCCATTTGCGAGGATGACCAGACAGCCAGGAGAAAACTATTTTAGAATCCGTCCAAGAGAATACATCAAAGGTATAATATTTTAATGTCCGTAAGACCGATTTAAATAGCTTGGATAGTAAATGTGCACCGCACAACTCCAATCGAGGAATGGAAACTTGTTTGACAGGGGCTACTTTAGTTTTTGATACAAGTAGTTGAACCTTTATTTTGCCGTTGTGTTTCTGCCGACAGTAGATTGCAGCAGCATAAGCTAATGAAGAAGCATCTGCAAAACCATGCAATTCTACTATGTTGTCTGCTGTAAGGATGACCCATCTGGGAACAGTGAGGTAGTTGATGGCATTAAAGGCCTTTTGAAACCTAAGCCAATCCTCTGTTAATTGTTGTGGAATGGGAGAATCCCAATCTGTTTTTGTAAGCCAAAGTTTTTGATAAAAATCTTCATGAATACTGTACAAGGTGAAAGAAGTCCTAAAAGATCGAAAATTTTGGAAGATTCAGATAAAAATACGTCTCTTTGTGAGTGGTGGTGTAAGTTCAAGCGATGGTTGGAAACCAAAAGTGTCATTGGATGAATTCCAAAATAAGCCTAATACTTTAGAACTTTCATTAGAATCTTTGGAAAATTCAACTCGTGCATCATGAGAACTATGTTCTGAAAATTGAGCGAGAAATTCGGTGGAATTAGAATTCCATTTTCTTAAATGAAATCCGCGAGTACTCAAAACATGAGCAATGTCCTTGCAAATGGAGATTGCGTTATTTGGCGTATCTGCTCCTGATAGTAAATCATCCATATAAATATCTTCCTGTAAAACTCGGGAGAGGTTGGGATTATCTTTATCATCGAGAGCGATTTGCTTAATACACCTAGTGGCCAAAAAGGAAGCTGAGGCTAAACCGTAGGTGACATTTTTAGCTTGTATGTGCGAATGTTTTCACTAGAGTTATTTCTCCACAGAATTTGTTGGTATTTCTGATCTTCATCAGCTACTAAAATTTGACGGTACATTTTTTCAATGTCCGCTGTAAATACAATTCTAGAATTCTAAAAATTAAGCAATATTTCAAAAATATCCCTTTGTAATTTGGGACCTACTCCTAGCAGAGAATTTAATGACGTACCATTTGTAGTTTTGCAAGATGCGTCAAAAACTACTCTTAACTTTGTTGTAGGGCTGGATGGCTTGATAACGGCGTGATGCGGTAAAAAATTCTGATCTTTGGAAGTATGGGATCTGGAATTTACTAAGATCATGTGACCTAGCGATTCGTATTCGTTCATGAATTCTTTGTATTGTTTTTCAAAATCTGGGTTATTTTTAAATTTCCGCTCCATTGCTAATAAGCGAGAAATTGCTGCGGGTTTTGAGTCTCCCAATTCTGAATTTGATTTATAAAATGGAAGTTTTTACAACAAAGCGTCCATCGGAATTACATGCATAAGTATTTTGAAAATGTGTTTCCACAAATTGCTCTTCAGAAGTTAATAATTTATCTTTTACGTTAGAATTTCTTCTAATTCCCAAAATTGCTTTAATTGATTGTCAATATTTGTACCATTAATGTGAAGATTTAGCATTGAATTTGAGTTTAAAGACTCAGTTAATTTGCCTGAAATTAGGAAACCAAAAATGGAATTTTGAGCGATTAAATTACTTTGAGAGCAAGTAATTTGCCCAGGAAGCAAAATAGAAAAAAAGTAGTCAGATCCGAGAATCATATCGATATTGTTTGAGATAAAAAATTTCGGATCCGCTAAGCAGGCATTTTTCAAATGAGAGAAATGTGTTTCGTTTATTTTTTCAGTTGGTAACGGAGCAGTTAGTTTTTCCAAAACATATGCTTTAACTGGTAGTTTGACCTTGGGGTCATGTAACGATACTAAATCTATTTCAACACACCCTCTAGTCATCGCGATTTTAGAATCTTGCAATCCTTTAATTTGAAATCTAGCGTTTTTTCTTTTCAGGCCTAGCAGTTTTAAACATTTTTCCGAAATGAATGTTGATTCACTTCCGCTGTCCGCAATAACTCGAACTTGACAGTTCTCCCCCAAAATATTTTTAATGTTAACGCTTAAAGTTGGTAATAAAGAAAAACATGTTTGTATAGAGTTCACGGAAGCTGCAACTTCTTTGCTTTGATTAGTATCATTTCCTGTCTGGTTTTGACCTTCAGCACGATGAGATTTATTTGCTGACATTGCGAAATTTTTAAAATTATTATCATGTAATAGCGAATGATGCTTTTTCTTACAATAGTGGCAAGTAAAAGTTGAATTACAATGTGACTCAGTGTGCCTATCAGATAAACAGTTCATACATAATTTTTGTTTATTAACAAGTTGTATACGCTCTTTAACAGACATTTCTTTAAATTTAGAACATTTGAAAACAAGATGATTCATTTTTTACAACAAGAACATTTTTAAACTATTGTTAAATTTCGATTTATTAATATAAGGTTGTTTTTCATGAGTAACGCTAACATTATAAAGTTCTAAGTATGTACATCTGTTATTTAAAAATTCTATAAATGCTTCAAATGTGGGAAAATCAATATTATTTGAGAATTGCGCCCATTCTTGGCGCGTTTTAGGATCAACCTTTTGTAACAAAATGTAAATCAACCATACATCTCTAGACTCTGCTTTAGTATCAATAGATTTAAGACCTCTAATTACTTCGTCGGAAGTGTCTGCTATGTTGCGTAAGTTGTGAGAGTTAGTATCGTTAAAAGAAGGTTGTTCCATGAAGGTTTTAATGAGTGAAAAAATGATTTGCTTCTTTTTATCATAACGAGCTAATAATTTTTCCCAAGCCTCGTTATAAGCCGTTTCAGTAATGGGAATATGCTTAATTATATTTGCTGGTTCCGACAGCAATAAACCTCTAAGATATTGAAACTTTTGTATATTCGATAAACACATATTATCATGCACTAATGATACATATAAATCCTTAAATGAAGGCCAATTTTTATAATCACCAGAAAAACGCTCAATATTAATTTTTTGGCAACTTAAAATTGCTAGATTTCATATTTGAGACATTTTCAAAGACATCAGAATTATCATTATATACATATGTTCTCACAGATAAATTTTCTAAGATATTCTGTAGCTTGGCTTTGGTTTCGTAATATTTTGTTTCGAATTCTTCCATTTCAGAGGATTCGATAGGTAAAGCAGCATCCGCTTTATCAAATTCCGTATAAGTTAATTCAAGTTTCTCTAACTTGTTGCGTATATCATTTTTGTCAAAAGTTTGATCATTTTTATCAATGAAATTTATAATTCTTGTAAGTGCAGCCTTCGCTCTGCCGCGAAGCACTGTAGCCGTTTCGGCATCCATTAATTGATAAAACGAAATATGGATGGAATGAATCAGTAAGAGAAACCAAAGTCAAACGTTGAATGAAAATATAAAATAGTACTTATCTCTTGTTTCTCTGAATCGTTGACGAATGTCGTCGGTGCCTCCAAATGATGCCGTTGGTTGAGTTCGAATAATAGCCAGAGATGGAGATAGTACTTAAATTTATATTACAAGAAAATAAATATTTACAGTTAAAGTTTACACTAAAAGGTAATAATGCGGTTAAATGAAAATTACACCCTTGAAGGTGCTGCGGATTGATGCGAACAAGACCTTGCGTCCGTCCGTTGCGTTTCAGTTTACAGGAATGTCCCCGTACCGGTTCCAAAAAAAGTTTCCGTTGGGGTTGGAAAGCGGGAAAGTCTAGCGCACTCAGTTACAGTTAAGTGAGGAGTGGAAAGTCTGCCGCACTCAGTTACAGTTAAGTGAGGAGTGTGGGAAACACATTTCTTGAAGGAAAAGCCCACACATATCTTGTTGCATGGTCAATCAGAATGTGCAAAATTTTTTTTGTAGAATTATAATAGTTGAAACCCCCAACAGTATCCACAGATATAAACTCAAAAGGTTTACTGGTAGGTGGAACTTGTTGCAGTAACCCAAATTTCTTTTGTTTCCTTTTTTTGTTAAGATGACATACCGTGCAATGTTTAACAAATTCACTAATATCAGTTGTAATGTTGCGCCAATAGTATTGAAGTGAAATCAAATTCAACATTTTTTGAACACCAGGAAGTCCAAACTGCTCATGAGCTTGATTCAACAGTTTTAATCTTAATGAAAATGGAATAACACTATTTTATGTAAATTTTTCTTTTTAATTACTATTACATCTTTGATCTCATGGTATTTAGGTCCACAAAGATTATCATTCTTTTGATGAGTTTTAATTTCATTAATGTCAAGCAAATGACTTGAATGTTGAAGGTGATGAGCAACCGGATGCCTAGATAACATATCTGCTTCGATGTTAGTAGAACCTTTTAAATATTTAATTTCATAATCATACATACTTAGCTTTATTGACCAGCGGAATAATCGACCTCTTAAATTTTTAACATTTTTTAGCCAAACTAGAACTGCATGGTCAGAATGTATGATAAATTTCTGGCCATGTAGGTAGAAATGAAATTTATCTAAAGCATCTATAATTGCAAGACATTCTAACTCAGTTATTGCATAACTTTTTTCGTAGTCTCTTAAGGTTCTAGAGTGGTAAGCAATTGGGTGTAACACATTTGAGGCATCAGGTTGTTTCAACACAGCTCTCACACTCCAATGAGCAAAAACAGGACAAGTTAAGTCAGGATCCTACAAATGTAAAATCGGCTTCGTTATTAAACTTTCGTTTAGTTTCTCAAACGCATTTTGACATTCATCAGTCCAATTAAATTTCGCATCCTTTTTTAATGACATATTTAATGGATATCTAAGGTCAGCATATTCTGGAATAAAAACTTATGATACACATTTATTGAACCCAAGAACCTTTGAAGTTCTTTGACATTATTTGGTGGTTTCAACTTTTTGATAATGTCGATATTAGTATTATTTGGAGTAACTTTACCCTCTTCTATTTCATATCCCAGAAAGTTCATTTTAGTTTAGGCAAAGACACATTTAGATGGTTTTAATTTAATATTTTCTTTTTTCAATTTAATATTTGGCAAAGAGGCGAGGGAAAAATCACCGAAATGGTAAAAAACCTGCCTACGTGGTTTACTTAACTACTTATATACTATACAGACATATTCGGACTTGCATCTGGATTCTTTGCTCACTATACAATGCTCAGGGTCAGCTACCCTGAAATGAGAACTTCTTTAAGTAGTGTGAAGAAACAAACATCTATAGTGTATACAAATGCATTCATTTTTTACATAACATTTTCATATACATCATTTGAAGCATCTGGTTCCTTAACATTCCCATTCCATAATGCTGCGCTTGTTAGTATTAAATGTTAGCTCTACCTAATTACGCCTCGTCCCAAGTCACCAGATGTGAGACAAAATATACACATACATATACATACAATTTCAAACATTTTTCAAAAATAAAACAAACAACCAAAGGAATTGTCACAACTTAGCGAAGTCATGCATAGAAGTAAACAAATGCATTCATACAAATGTTTTCTCCATATTTATACAAAAAAAAATAATACAAAAGCTGATTTTTCTCATCAAGAAAAAAAAACTCGTTGTAGTGTCCACTTTTGCTTGGCTTCTTAAATAAAAAATCCGCCCGTGACTTGCTTCATTGCAATAATTCTTTCGACCACTTGTTTGAAAGGAGAAAAGAAAGAAACGATACAACCTGATATTTTTCTTTTTCCTTTATTCGCTCCTATCCACTGGATCTCCGTCTAAGGCTTCCATACTGAGGCTCCTTCTCCTGATGTTCGTCTGTGGGATACTTTCAATTCCGATGCTCCTCCGATCCTCTGGAACTTCTTCAGGCTGCTTTACACGGCTGTGCAGTTAGTATGGATAAGGTCTCACTGCTGTCACTTGTTTAGACAGGACTGGTCTCCTCTCCGCTGCCCTGTTGGTACTGCTCGTAGTTGTCCTGGTCTCTCGGGAATTGTCGTATTGTCCGGTCATGTCATTCTTACTCCCTTCTGTAGGTGGCTTGCCCTGCCTGGCATTTCTTAGATGTGAGGGACCTGCAATGGACTGTGATCCCTGGGAGGGGTTATTAGGTCTTCTATATTTATAATTTCGAGATGAAATCGAGAACGGAATTGCTCTTTTTATCCCTTGTTTTGGTTCAGGGGTTGGTCTTTTCTGGTCCCTATGTTCGGACTCCTGCAGAGATCTTTTTCTGCAAATTTTTGACCTCTTTAAATCCTTCCTGTCCACTGACCCATTTGACCCTACTTTACGTTTCAATCTCGGATCCTCCTACCCGGCATTACCCTTATTTGATTTACGACCTTTAACCTAAACCTCACTCCAGGTTTTCCTAGATCCTTTGAATTTTCCTGGCTGCGATCTACTTGACCCATTACGAGACCTCTTTCCTTCATATAGTGTCTCAACATGACTATCCGAACAAATCGTGTCGGATTGTCGTGGACGGTACACTCGCACCTGGTCGATATTAACTGTGACCCTTTTACCCTTCTTCCAAATTATTAAATTGTTATTCCGAACCTCCAACTCTCTATATGGCCCTTCAAATTTAGGCATAAACTTTCCAACCACTCTCCTACACGCAGCACTTATAAAATGAGTTTGTACCAACACCAAATCATTTACTTTGATGTTAACTTCCCCCCTTTTCCGATTATAATATTTTTCCTAATGTTTGTGTTGTTTCCGCCTATTCTGCCTTGCTTCATCTAATAATTTCTCAATGGTTCTTCCTACATATTTAGCACCCTCTGTGACATTTATTAATTTACTAAAGGGTGTTATAATCTTTCTACCTAAGAATAACTCAGCCGGAGTTTTATTTGTTGTTTCGTTCACTGAAGTGCGCAGCGCGAAAGCGAATTCATGAAGAAATCGGTCCCAGTTTTCGCGATTTTCTTTAACAAAACAGGCTATCATCTGGACTAAATTGCGATTAACTCTTTCCGTTAAATTCGCCTGTGGCCTGTATGTTACCGTTTTCATATGCTTTATGTCCAACCTGTGACTTAAGTGTTCAAATACCTCTGATATAAATTGGGGGCCGTTATCACTAATTAAAGAAATCGGAGCTCCGTAACGTGAAATATAATTCTCAAAAAAGGCGTTAGCTATGGACTGGGCCGAAGCTTTCCGTAAAGGAATAAGCTCACTTCACTTAGTGAAATGATCAGTTATTACTAATACAAATCTATATCTTTCGGTTCGGGATGCGGGGTAGGGGCCTAATAGGTCTAACGTTACATTTCATTGGGGTAATTCGATACTATCGGAATCCAACGACCAGCTGGTAGCGCGTTTTTGTAATTAAATTTTTGACACCGGTCACAGGTTGATACATATTCAAGTATATATTTCCTCATATATGGAAAATTACATGTGTCGCGTAATTTTAAATAGGTCTTCCTCTTTCCTAGATGGCCTGCTAATGGCAGATCATGAAATTCCTGCATTATTTCTTCGCGAAGCGATCTAGGAATGTACACTCTTAGTTCTCGAGTTGTAGAATATTTCGCGTAAAAGAGTAGACCGTCGATTAATTTAAAATCCTGGGATCAACCCTCGCATACAGTCGCATTAACGGAACCGTCGTCTGGGTTTTCTAAGTAACGATAGATGTGTCCTAACTCAGGATCTTCTATTTGCTCTCGAATGAGTTGTTCTCGGGGGTTTAAGGATAGGGCTCGAAGAGCTGCGCACGAAATTTGTGATTCATCCATATTACCTACTGGATTCCTAGACAAAACGTTCGCGACAACGTTTTGGACCCCCGGTCGACGTTCCCATTCTATGTTGAAGTCGGATAACTACATAAGTTTTTCCCATTCGTTAGCTTTGTTAATTCCACGTGATCTGTGATTACGTTCACCGGCAAGGATCCGAAATAAGTTTTAAACTTATTTAATGCCCATATCACCGCCAAACATTCGCGTTCAGCAACAGTATAGTTTCGTTCCGCTTTATTGAGGGTTCTAGACGCGAATGCAATAGGTCTGTGGTTTTGATTAAGCTCAGCACCAATTCCGACCCCATAGCATCAGTAAATAAGTTAAACTGTTCTGTAAAATTCGGCAACTGTAAAACGGGTGCCTCTTTTATTGCTCGTTTTATCTTATCAAAAGAATCCTGTGCTTCTGTCGACCAATTAAATTTAGCCCCCTTTTTCTTTAACCGATATAATTGTTCACATATATCTGAATATTTGGGTATAAACTGATACCACCCCACTATCCCTAAAAACTTCGACACTTCCTTTCTATTTTTAGGAGGTTTCATTTCTGTGATTGCCTTGACTTTACTATTGTCGGTTTCGATCCCTTCCTTACTAATTACGAGACCTAAATACTTAAATTTGTCACGTGCGAAGTGACATTTTTCCTTGTTTAGGGTTAGCCCTGCGTCTCGCAACAATATAAATACCTGATTCAAATGATCTAAGTGTTCATTAAACGATGGAGATGTTATAATAACATCATCCATATAAACCATCACGAAACGCCCAACAACAGGTGTGAATATAATGTCAATGGCCTTTTGGAAATTTGACGCCGCCCCTGAAAGGCCGAAAGGCATTCTGAGGAATACAAAGGTGCCATTGGGAGTTATAAACGCGTTTTTCTCGATATCTTTTGGAGTAATCGCCAATTGAAAATAACCACTTTTTAAATCCAGTGTCGACATGATGCCGGTATGCGGAATGTTTGTGATTAGATCATCAATCACTAGTAATGGATATCGGGGGTATTTACTTATGGCGTTAAGTTTGCGATAATCAATCGCGAATCGATACGCCTCTGGAGAATCTGGAGGAAGACCATTATTCTTGCGCGTTAAAACTACTGGTGATGCGTATGGGGATTGAATAGGACGGATTATACCCTCTTGCAATATTTTCTCAATGTGAAATTGATTATTCCTTGTTTGACCCTGTCATATCTGTAGGGTCTTGACACTACCGGTCCCTTGTCCCCAGTATCGATTTCATGGTATAAAACATGAGTTAACCCCGGCTGATCTGAAAAAAGCCCTTTAAAACCATTAAATAAATTCCTTAACTTTTGCTTTTGCCCTTCACCGAGCTTTGTATCGGATAGATCAATCTCGGCCGGCTTTTCCATTTTGGCAACTGCTTAATTTGGTTATCTGGAATGATCAGAGATTTCTGATCGAAATCTAAAGTCAACTTGGACTCCTTCATAAAATCAATGCCTAAAATGCATTGGTACTGCACATTGTTAAAAATGTGAAATTCCATGTTTTTCTGGAATTCTCGGATCCGAATCTGTAATTCGACCCGACCTAAGTGACAACACGGGGCTCCCTGGGCCGTCACTACTCTATCTTTCGTCTTTTGACGAGGTCGATACGAAAAATATTTCCGATAGACCTCTTCTGATATGAAAGATTTCTCCACCCCCGTGTCCCAAAGGGCTGTAATGAATGTCTCATTTAAAAGAATGGGGACATACGGTAAATCTACTGAAGTCATTCGTAATGAAGATACCCTAATAGTTCGGTGTTTTGTATCTGGAGGACTTTCGTACATCACGATCGATCACCCCCATACTCGCATCGATCGCTTAAACGTTAAAATATCTGTTTCGATCATTCTGACTTGTGAAAGCACTATTCCTCGAACCACCTTGTCGACCGCCTTGGTTGTGGAATCTATGATACGATTAACCACCTCGGCGTCGACCTTCGAATCTCTGATTATCCGCAACACATTGACTCTCAAATCTATTGAACTCTCTCCGTGGTTTACTATTATCCGCGTATATTTTCATGTCGATTCCTGTTAGGGAAACGATTGTTCTCGTTTGGTTTTATATCTCGGGATTCCCGACTGGAACCTCTGATCTTTCTATTTAGAAATCGTTCCTCCTACTTATCGATTATACTTGGAGGATGTGGTTTGCGGATGCCTAAGCTCTGCATAATCTAAAATCTGAGGTTCTAACCTACTAATAATAGGATCGATCAATTTTTCCTCCGTCATTTCGAGTTTTAAGATTTTGTGAATCTTCAACAAATCATACACAAAATCAGACGATTTTTGGTTATGCTTTTGAGAGGATGAATAGAAACGCGTTTCTAGTTCAGACCTATTTCTAACCGCGGGGAACTGTTCTGACAACGCTTGATTTAAGTGCGCGTAATCCGTCGCCTTGTCTTCAACAACCTTATAATCTAGAACCTCAAACCAATCTAGAGCCTGTCCTGTGAGATTACCCTTTAAACATGCACAAGCTAGTTGTGTGTGTATCTCGTAATATGTTAAGTTATTATCTATATTTTCCAAGAATTCTATCACGTTCTCCACCCTCGAAAAATACTGCTCAGGGATGATTTGAAAATTAGATCCGACTCTAAACTCGAGATTTACTCGTTGGGCGCCACTGTGGAGACCCCCTGGGTCTCACCTTGAACACCAAGATTAATTTGAGGCAAAGAACCACTAAGAGCCATTTTGAATAATAATAATATTTATTTATTATTATAATTTTCTCAAAAAAATCTCTGATAACATATAATAATATTATTTTACGTCGCTTAAAGGAATTTGCCCTTATATTAAATTAAACTACTAAGAATGCAATTAATTAATAATTAACCCTCTGACTGGATGACCCGCTAATTGAATTTCACTTCGAAAGCGATCTACTCTTTTAAACCTAGCTACTCCGAAAATGCTCCGATAAATTTCGCGAACTGCTTCAAAAACGAATGGCTGTTTAGTGCTTTCCCCTGTTAACGCCGCAGGAGGTCCCGATTGGTTTTGCAGGGAAGGATTTTATTGCTTTTCGGTCTCTGTTCTTCGAAACGGGAGGTTTCTCATTCACAGCTGTGGCCTAGGGTGAGGATTGTGAAATGGACATTTTCTACACTTCACGGCCAACAGAGAGTTCACCCAATTTATTGCAAATATATATTTCATATATTTGGAAAACTTGCTCAATTTCTGATCTAAAAACCAATTAGGTTTTAAGAAATTTTAATTTTCTGAGTTTTGATTTTAAATTCGGTTTCATTTTAAAGCATTTTTGCATTCCTAGAATGAATTAATTAAAAATATTTTTTAACACAATCCAATATTTCGTGTGAAACGGCAATTAACTACAATTTTAGTTTCTAAAATCATTTCTGTTTGCTCATGTTTTTAAGTTTTTGAATTTTCTCACATTTACTTAATTAAGATTGATTTAAAGACCAATATATTTTTTGACACATAGTTTATATAATTTAAAAGCTCTTTACTTTGTTTTCATTATTTTTTTTCCCTTTTGAAAAATGCCATGACCAAAATGTACGCAGGCTACTGTGATAAATAATACTTGAAAGGGATGGAATATGACTGAAAATGGTAAATCTAAAATGCAGCTTTTTCAGGTAATAATACAATTAGACTGCAGAATACAAATGTTGCAGAATGAACTAAATATTTCCCTGATGTACCACAAACTACATTATAGTTCTACATAGTTCTACATTGCAATATTTGAAAGTCATGCAACAAAAACTTAAACTTGCTTACCTGCCACGATGGGGAACTGAGAAAAAAATAGATATTGTTTACAAACTCGGTGATTTCTGGATTACGTTTGTATAACTACTAATTTCTATATAAATATTTTGCATTTAAAACTCTTGTGAATATATAAGGTTCTGATAAAAGTGAATAATTGATCAAATTAACAGTTGTTATCAATGTTATGTCTTAGAATATTTTGAATTAAAAAAGATATTTCAGTCATATTTATTTCAAGTAGAATTTTCATGTAGAGCATAAGTTGGCTAGTAACAGATTGAAAAATTAAAGCTTTACAGGCAATGGAATTTTTTTATGCCTTTACAAATTTTAAATATGTTTTTCTCAGATTTTTAATTTTGAAGATGAGAGTGTTTTCTAATCCCTAAGACAGTGTTTCTCAAAGTGTGGGGCGCGCCCCCTGGGGGGGCGCGATGACCCTACAAGGGGGGCGCGAGGGTATCGAAAATTTAAAGATTTTTTTTTAAAAAAATAACTTGAAAGAGAAGTAAAACAAAATGATTTCTTCCATAATAAAAAAATACACACAACAACACTGACATAATTTATGTTTATTATCTTGCTTTTTTCCGTCATCAAATAGCTATCTTTGATCCCAAAACCAAATTAAAGAAAAAAAAACATTTTGTTTTATTTGCTGTATTTCCTCAATGAGAGATTTTTTTATTATGCTTTAACTTAAAATATTACTCGTTAAAAGAAAAACGAAACCCAGACCCTGAGAAAAATTCTAAGATAAACAATACACCACTGTAATTATTATTGAAATACTGTACATTAGTTGTAGAAAAAGAAAAGGAAGTAATGATTCACTTTTCAGCCAGGCTGCATAGTACGTTTGCTAATCATTTGATTGACCTTCAATCTTATGGTATGGTTATTATCAATATTAGTTCCCTCCCATCTTTTATGCGTGGGCCGCGGTAGCCGAGTGGTATAGGTATCGGACTGTGGCTTGCTTTGTCACGGGTTCAAGCCCAGTACCACTAAAGACCCGCCGTGTAGGGCAGCGATGCACGTTAAATCTGTCGAGAGCTGAAACGTCCTAAAGTTGGTGTGGTGTGGTAGGAGAGGGGGTGCCAGCTCAGGTGTCGTCCACGTCACTTGACCATGGTTCAAAATTACGTGGTCCATCGCCAAAAGCCCTCGTGTAGCTGAACAGTGAGACGTTAATATTCAATCAATCAATCAGCTGTTATATCAAGAATGTTTTATTTTTTTAAAAAAATGAACTCGTGCGAAGAGTCGGTGTTTCAGCCAGTATACGTTTGATGTATCAGTACTGAAGAAGGTTGTAAACTCGTGAGTTCTTTTCCGACCGTGTTCGAATTGTGACAAGAAAATAATTGCAGACAGGGTTTTGTCCCACTGTTTATTCCACATCTTCTATGGGACATTTCTTAAAATAAAGAATATATTGAGATGTTACAAGATTAAGATACATCGTCCAGCCGTGTCTACTTTTCACGACCCTGGCTTTTTTCGTCACCCTCTCTCTTCTCCCGTTCCGACCTTTTTCTCCTCCGTCGTTGCTAGATCCTTTTCTTTTATCGTCTCTCGTTCGACTGTTGCCAGGTGCAGGCAGCGGTTCCTTACACGCCCCACCTAAGAGTAAAATTTGCCCCTTGTGGCTGATTTTACCATTTCAGACACCAGGAACAGAAAATCCACAAACAGAACACACAATAATTTCAACAGTCAAAAGTCTTGATGATTGTTCTAGTGAAAGTTCCTTAATACAAACACATGAAATAATATGAATAGTTCACCCAATTGAAATAAGTGACTATGCTCCCAGAAAGATCTAAACTGTAATGGGATTGCAAACAGATACATGGAAAACACATTATACAAAAAAAAATAACACTAAATATATACATTACAGTTTTTATCTTAATCTAGACAATGTTTATTTCATTAACTCATGAATGAATGCTCAATGAGTTCACTAAATCTATATTAAGTACACAGTAAACTTTCCTACGGCTCTAATTTGCCTTTGGCCAGCCCATCCTAATACAAAGTTAATTCGCTTTACACGATTTTTCCAAATTTGAATCAGAAGGTCTATATCGACTATTCGAGATATAACAAACTGCTCTAACATTCTTAAAACCTGAGCCGTTAAATTACATCCATAAGAAGTGTATTCAATCTTAAACCTCACTTTTTTAGTCATGAAAATTTCAAACGACATAAAGCATGCGGCATAATTCTTCGTGAGAGAACGACAGAAATACCACTTCCACAAATCCAGTACCGTGACCCACGATGCTGCGCTATTTTTTCTACAAAACCTTCCCTTTTCGACAAAAGATAAATCTCGGTTCTCGAAAATATGTTTAACCAAGCTTCACAGGTTACCTTCGCACTGAGACTAGTCAACGGCACAGCCTCGCCCCACCTAGTGTGCTGATCAACCAGACGTAAAATATATTTATGTCCCTTTAAGCTTGGCGGATCAATTGGACCTATCAGATCCATATTCCCCACCTCAAATGGCAATTCAGGCCTTGCCACAGGTGTACTGGATGATCGGTCTTTAATCCTAACCGATCGAGTGAGCTGACATTCTTTACATGACTCACAAAATTTCTTCACATCGGCCCTCAGACCCTCCCAAAAGAAAGAATACTTTATTCGTTCAAGCGTCTTCTTGGGACCCATGTGACTACTGAACACGGAAGTATGCGCTAGTTTCAACACCTCAGTTCTTCTGCACTTCGGAATTACCAGCTGCCCAATACTCTCCCCGAGTATTTTTATCCCTACGAAATAGATATCCATCTACTTCATAGTAGTTTCCTTTGCCTTCCTTAGCATACTTCAAACCAATGCTAACTCGGCACAACACTCCTGTTCGGAACGAAAACTATCAGCCACCATGATTCCTTTATCCATCTCAGCGGTCACCTCCTCATCCTTAGTACCCATTGTTCCCACTTCATTCCGACATGAAGTAATATTCCTTTGAGAATCCTCAATGAGCTCCTGTGCTTTCTCTGGCAGAATACCCGACGAAACCTCGGTTTCATCTACATTTCCTGAGTCAACCCTCAGGTCCTGAGAGCTTTGAGCCAGTGAATTCTCTTCACTCTGGGCTCCTCCCAACATATCCAAAACATCTGGTGGAAGCAACACGTCTTCTACTAAAACTTCTGCCAAAGCACATAACACTTGCTGGTACACCACATTAACCTGGCCACCGGTAGCAAGACCAATTGGAACATATACTAAAGGACATTTAACCGCTGGACCGAAAATACCTTTCAAATAAATCGTGGAAGCTCCTTCAACCGATATTCCAGGAACTAAGTCTTTCTTGATAACAGTAATTTCCGTACCAGAATCCAATAACGCATGGACTAACTTTCCATCTACACTGATAGATGTTTTCACTAATTTACTTAATTTGTCTTCAATAGCCCGTCTAGGAATGACTTTACCTAGCACATCAACTCTAGCAGCTACCGTCCCATCTACCAATTCCGTCCCTTCTGTTGACACCTTATTCACATTAAGTCTTTTATTATCTACCTCTTTGTTTTTCGGACAATCCCGCTTAAAATGTTTATCTGATCCGCAGGTGAAACAAGCGAATTTTTTAATTTCAGTTACTTGACCTTTATCTAAGTTTTTCCTAGAAGAAAAATTATCTGACTTTTTCTCCCCAAATGGCTGTTTACCCCAACTACCATTAAAACTTCTCTTTTCATTATCATTCCATTTAGCTCTCTCAGGTTCACCGTAGGATTTCCCTTTGGAAGCATAAAATATATCACATTGTTTGCCCAAGTCCCTGGGTTTGTACCATTCTTCCCCCTTGGAGCACACCAATATGGGTCGCCGTCTCAGAATCCAACATTTCAAACATTTTATCTGCTACGATCAGTTGATTAACTGACTCAAAATCATTCGCACCTCTTAACTTACCGTAGTATAACCACATCGATGTTAAACGGGACGCGAACTGAGAGAAAGTTTCGTCAGAGTTACGTTTGGCCTTTCTAAAATTTTCTAAACATATTTTTTGGAGAGGGTTCATACTCCTTGAGCACAACCTGTTTTAAAGATTCGTAATCTTTTAATTCTTCTTCGCCTAGGTTAACTAATAAGTTTGACACTGTCTCCTAACATGCATAACAAAACCTTCGGTTTTAACTCGTCGCTAACCATTTCACTAGCGAAAGCCTTTTCAAGACTAGAAAAAAAATAGTCCCACCCGTCTGATTTATTGGGTACCTTTACGGTTAACAGCCTAACCATTTTAACTATTTCATCTAAAGATTTTACACGTGAGGTTTGACCATTATTTTGAGAAGCGTTCCTAGATAATTCTATTTCCAAGCGTAATTTTTCAATTGATAATTGTTCTTGCTGTTCTAGTTTTTGCTGCTGTTCTGTCTCTAACCTTTCAGCTGTAATAACTTCCAATAACTCTTTTGCCTCTTCCTCCTTGTAATATTTACTAGAGATTATTAAATTCCTTAAAACAATTTTAGACATAGACGGATCAGGTGACTCATCTAAGTCCCGCGCTAATTGAATTAAGTCAATTTTCTTACTTCTAATGAGAAATGCCATTTTTAATCAAGCTAAACCTAATGCCAAATTACCTTCTGACAAATTTAACTACAAACACTTAAATGACCTAGTACTATATACTTAACAAGCAAAAAAATAATACATTCGTTTTTTCTAAGAATACTCAAATTCCAGAAACACAATACGAAATATGTTTACAATAAAACTTATATGAGACACAGTTATTTGTTACTAATCAAAACCTTTTTCAAAATTAAAAAAAACACAATTAACAACATACTTTAGCTACATTACCATAGAATTATTTCTCAAATCATAAATCTACTCTTAGTTTCTTTTTTTTTTAATTAAAAGAAGAATCTTATGCAGGAAACAAAAAACCAATATACATATACATCCTAAATTACGAGCAAAGGAAATAACCTCAGATTGCATTAAACTATCAACTAACTGACAAATTGCAACACTTTCGCTTAAAATGAAAAACTATCATATAATATTAAAAAAAACATGCCATATTCTGAGTCATAAATAACCTACAAAACCTCTTATTTACAACATTTTAACAGGAAGTCCGTCTACTTGAAATACATATACACATTTTTTTAATGGATATTTTTCACCCACTCAAACATACATTTTTCGCAACCATTATTTCAAGATAAATTAATCTAATTCTTTTTTTTAAATTCTGCAAACTGAATTGTTATGCAAAACACTTTCTATACCCAGATTTTAATTTTTGAGACAACTTCAAAACAGTAAAGAATGATGATAAAAAAGAAATTATAGTTTAACACTAGAACTCTAAATACCATATTTTACAACATTTAAAATGATACCCCATCATTTCCAGGTAAAATAAGTACACAATTTTCTTATTTCATCTACATAATAATCCAACAACATAGAATATTGCAATAAACCAATGAAATTTTCTTTTTTCAGATATATCTGCTTTTTCTATTTTATTTTTAAAAAAACAAATTAAATATGACTGCATCCCATTACTTTTTTAAATATTCACACAATATTTTAACTTAGGGGAACAATAGCCATTTACCTCGACATGCACGCTGTTTCTGTACTTGAACACTTTTCAGATCACGACTCCATTCATCAGAAACTGAAGAAAAATACGGCATCTGTTTATTCCATAGCCCAACTCGGCAGGTGATAGCAAATTTCTGTATGAAGATCTTGTTTTTTTTCACTTGAAACTGCTGCAGGGCAATTCCCGGGATGCACGTGGTCATCAACTTGAAGATACACTGCAGGGTTCTATTTCCTTGTTAAAAATTTCCTTTCAAACCGAATGTCCACTAGAACCTTGTTCACAATTATGTAGTACGAACACCGATCAATTTGAAATATTTTGTTCATTTAAATTCTGCTCCATTGCATCCCACTTCTGACACCAGTGTAAACTCGTGAGTTCTTTTCCGACCGTGTTCGAATTGTGACAAGAAAATAATTGCAGACAGGGTTTTGTCCCACTGTTTATTCCACATCTTCTATGGGACATTTCTTAAAATAAAGAATATATTGAGATGTTACAAGATTAAGATACATCGTCCAGCCGTGTCTACTTTTCACGACCCCGGCTTTTTTCGTCACCCTCTCTCTTCTCCCGTTCCGACCTTTTTCTCCTCCGTCATTGCCAGATCCTTTTCTTTTATCGTCTCTCGTTCGACCTGTTGCCAGGTGCAGGCAGCGGTTCCTTACAAAGGTTTTTATAAATAATTTCTTATTACTGAATTTGGTCGCGGTAGCTGAGTGGTATAGGTATCGGATCGTGGCTTGCCTTGTCACGAGTTCGAGCCCAGTACCACTAAAGACCCGCCGTGTAGGGCAGTGATGCACGTTAAATCTGTTGAGAGTTGAAACGTTTTCCCCTTGGTGTGGTGTGGTAGTTAGGAGAGAGGGGTGCCAGCTCAGGTGTCATCCACGTCACTTGACCATGGTTCAAAATTACGAGGTCCGTCGTCAAAAGCCCTCGTGCAGCTGAACAGTGCGACGTTAATATTCAATCAATCAATCTTATTACTAAATTAAGAACAAGTTTAATAATTATTAGGGACTTCCACGGGCTTGTCTTGTAGAGGAAAGTTTTTCAAAGGAAGGGTTAATATCAGAAATTGACACTTAAAGAGTTATTTTTCTATATTTAGCTGAGATCTATATTTTGTCTTCAAGGCATCCACTGCAGAAAATCCGGTTTGAAAAAGGTAGGATGTTGAAAATGGTAATAGTATACGAAGTGCTTTTGTTTTCAGTACAGATAATTCCTCATCCACCTCTACCCCAAATTCAAAGAGCGATTTATTACAAAATTGCATTTTAATTTTTCACTGGATGTGAAATCTATGAAGATTTCTTCTTCGGATGTTGAGAGCCCTTCTGGAGTATCTTGAAATAGATCCCTAATCCACTCGTAACTTGCTACCAAGCTGTCCTCATCCAGAAAATACTTTTTAAAATTCTTTGCCAACACAGCTAAATGATTTTACATGTTTTAAAAACAACTTTCACATGTTGTTTTACAGATTTGTAAGTTTTAACACATATCGAGCTGGGTCTTTTTTTCCATCATTTACTTCAGTAGTGGTAAATCCAAAATTTAAGCATTTTTGAGAAGATGGCCTTGATTTAATTTTCGGAACCATGCTCGTTCGTCTGTGTACTTGTTGATTCTTTATTATGGTCGAATGTTTGCTTACGACTTTAAAACAATATCATACATACATTTTTATCTACTGCCGTAAATACTTAATTACCGTGAATTACAATTAACGTGGAAATTAAAAAAAATGTACATTCAAGCTAGATTCGGTAGCTATAGGAGTATCGAGTCGACCAAAACTGACTGGAATTGTACGAGGAAAAACTTTTTTACATGTTTTGCGCAGACGTCCGATAGGTTGCCCAGACTCACGCAAACGTACCCTATAATGCCAGATGTGATGGATATGATAGAGAGCGACATTGACTAGACTATTTTTCTAATGACATTTGTACTTTGAGAAATGAATGCTGAAGGAAATAAATCTTTAATTAAATACATCATTTTGCGATCTGTTCCAATTTAAAAATTAGAGAAAGAAAAATAACATAATTCTAAGTAATATATATTTTAAGTAATTTTCTTAAAATATATATTACTTAAAAGTTACATATACACAAAATTTAATATACTTATCGTATTAATTTGTACGGTTTATAATTAAGATCGTATTGTAACTTTAGCGTCTCTCTCTCAAAGTGCATTTTTATTGCAGTAAATACATTATTGTTGTACAGGATGGCGAGACAAAAATTACGATTGAAAATTGTGTCGCCAGTATTGAAAATTTGAGAAACACTGCTTTCAATGTATGAGTGGTGCACACAGTATTTTATGACTAATTAATTAATACTAAATTAAGAGCAAGTTTAATAATTATTAGCTACTTCCATGGGCTTGTCTTACAGGGCAAAGTTTTTGAAAGGAGTTTTAAGATAAGAAATTGACCCTCTGAGTTCATTTTCTATATTTAGCTGATATCTATATTTCGTCTTCTAAGCAATCACCGCATTTTGTAATATGTTCCAATTTAAAAATTAGAGAAAGGAAAAAATAACTTAGTAATTATCCTATTACTTAACTTTTTTTTGCTTAAAAGTAACATATACAAAATTTATGTCATGAATTTGTACGGTTTATAATAAATATTGTTGCTTTATCGTTAAAGTGCATTATTATTGCATTCAGTAAATTATTATGTATAAGGGGGGCGCGATAAAAATTGTGATTGAAAAGGGGGGCGCCAGTATTGAAAGTTTGAGAAGCACTGCCCTAAGGCGTTTTTCCTGTTCAAGATAGAGTCTTGAAATATTTTGTAAATGTTCCCTTACATATGTTCTATAACAGTTCATATGGATTTAGGTCTGAGAGCTCTATTTTTTAAAAATATCTTAATGTTAATATTTAAAAAAAGTTGGGTTTTTTCCAGGTTTAGCCATAAAAATAATTATTAAAATTCAACAAAGAGATATATTTTAAATTTTATACTTTTTGTTTCCAATAATCTAAGAAATATTAATCACTTACAATAATTAAATATTTTTAATAATTTAACATTTTAGAAAAGTTTTAAAAATTTCAAAACTGTTCAATGCTTTAAAATTGTGAAATAATGGCTTGTCAAACTAACCTATTATTTTCAGAATCAATATAATAGTATAATTTGAATATAAAACAAAAATTAATTTTACTGTGACAAACTGCTTACGACGTCTATTCATATTGTAAAAAGAATGAAAGATAAATATATAACATAGTGGCAGTAAAAAACACATTCATAATATGTTAAAATCCTATCCCGATACAAATTTCAATGCATTTTCCAAACTGTAGCTAAAAACAATTATATGTTTATTAGGACAGAAATTATTTATATTTAGATATATTTTTCCTTGTTATGTACATAATGAATAATGGCAAGATAATTTGTAAAATCCTGAAAAATTTTAATGAAGAAAAAATCCAGACATAATTTTAGATAGTTAGAAATTTAACTATATAATACACAAATATGCAAGTTTTAAAAGAAATAAGTTGACTAAGAAAATGAAATTTACTAAAAATTTCCTGAATAAAGTAAATCAGATTTTATCCTCAAATACATATAATTGTAAGAAAAGGTTTTATTCAATTTACAATTAGTTACAAAAAACCTTTTATAAAAAATAATTTTAACAGGTATAAATAGCAAAAAATATCAAAGAAGTATGAGAAAGACACATGCATGTCGTTTACAGAAATGTCACAGTGTGATATTTTTCGAAACACGGCACTGCACACAGTCCAACATTACAGTCTTTACATTGAAAACGAGTTTTTGATGTTTAACGACTAAATCGTAAATATAAGAAACAACAGTCAAATATCTCGAGTGCAGACGGCGCTCGCTGATATTTGAGTGAGAAAATTACAGCAGCATCAAATGCGACCTCGTTTGAATTATATCTAATGTGCATATTTGGAACTGTTTAGCGTACTCGAATTAACTCAAGTGCACACGTCAAGGGTTTATATTGCATTCTAAGTCAACACGGTGGCTACTGACGAGCGACTACGTAATTTTGAACCGCGGTTAAGTGACGAGGACGATACCTGAGCTGATAACTCCCCTTCCAAACTTCCCCATCACACCAACGTGAGGACTTTTGACGTCGACGTGTTTAACGTGCATCAGCTCCTCTTCAACGCTAAACTTTTGTGGTACCGGGGCTCGAACACTGGACACGAGTTCATAACCACGACCATCAGGCTACCGTGGCCGCAAAAGAAAATAGCAAAATTGAAAGAAATGTAATGGAGAAGTATATTTGAAGAAATAACTTCAAAACTTAACGAAAAACCAAAATATCAAAATTTATTTTAGGAATAATAGGGAATATAACTTCGTACACCTAAAACCACTTTACGCAGTGTATTTTGAAAGTGAACGTTTCCCCTTTTTAGAGAAACTTACTACAATTATGTCAAATTCCTTTCGATTTGCTCTAAGGGGATCCCCGAAACAACGTAATTTATTTGAAACACAAAATTACTTATGGTTGAATCTAATACAATTCCCTACAAAATGAATGAAAACACTTTTTTTCATATAAATTGTGTTTGAATAGGAGATGGTTAGTTAATAAGAACATTTAAAACGTGTCGGCAATCTATGGACCTGTGGCAAGTGGTACAATTCTTAGTGGCACTCAGCACTACTCTACAAATTTGTCAATTCTTGAGTGGATGGAAGTTGATAATAGACCTTATTTGACAAACATCTTCTGAGAGAGTTATGGACATTTATGGAACTACAAAATAATCTGAAAGATAATTCTAAGGATAAATTTACAGCTATTTTGTAAATAATTTAGTGTTTTTGCTAGGGGATTTAATTGTTGAAAAAAGAAAATTGCATGTACTCTGCTTTCCACTTATGTGTTTCGGCATATCAAAGTAAAAAATCTTTTCTAATATGAAAAATATTTCGACTCCGCAAAGAAATTGTTTAACAACTGAATGCTCAGAATCGTGGCATGCGTTATACCCCTGGTTTTGCGATATGAAAGAAGAGTCGTGAAAGAGTTAATTCGCATTACAATTTTTATTTAACTATAATGAAGGGAATCATTTATATTTCACTTTGTCTATTTCTTATTTAAGTAAATATGTTGGAAACATACAGTTTTAATTTTTTTTTTATCTTTGTTGAAGAAATAGTAACATTTTATATTGTTTATTTTTATGTTAATAAATGTATTTTATTGATCCATAATTAATATAAAATATAAAACTGTAAATTTAAATTATTTACCTCTATTCTTTAAATCTGCAAATATTACCGTAAGAATCGAAGGATTTCAAAAATTTCCTACTATGTGGCACGCTGAATGATACTGACAGATTGGTTTGGCACGTCTTAGCTACACAGTTGCCGCCCCTGATTGAAAATGTTGGGTAAGATAACCATTATATTTTTAAAATTTTATAAATATACAAAAGGAGAGTATTTTGTCAATACATGTTTTAAAAGGAGTAAAGTTTACGAGAACGAAATATAAAATTGCGTTAAAATTATCAACCGTACTCTATCAACCGAACTATATATATATATATATATATATATATATATATATATATATATATATATATATATATATATATATATATATATATATATAAGAAGTACGTCGATAGAGTACCGTAGTTACTGCCAACTCGTGACAATGAATTGGAAATTAAGTTCACAATTCATTGTTATTAAAATATATAAAATTTTACATGACTTATTTTTGTATTTGTTATTTTTATATTCCTTACTGAAAGCACCAAATGGGAGTTCATTACCTGCCAAAACTGCAGAGGCCTGGTTGTTTACTCCACAAGCTCCTACCTTATGCTTACTCTGCCCTACTAAGTAAAAATGCCGTCTTCTGCTCGTCAAGATCATGGAATTGCAGATATTGTTTTCCATATATTTTAAATATTAGTTTTCTAACTTCTACATCAGCGTTTTAATAGTCTAATCTCCTGCAAAGAAGTCTGAATTCAAAAATATAAAAACTTATTATTCCCAACAATGTCATTTATACCTTTATTTTTTATAATCTATGAATGCGTTAAACTATTAATTTGTTATCGCGACTATTTAATATTAAATGCGAAAAAAAAAACGAATAAGTTTCAGACTGAAATTTAAATTGAATTTTTCAAAAATTGTCATCGATATTCTCATAACTTTTACATATTGTCATTTTAGCATATCACACATCTATCTTCTATGCAAAAATCTATTATAAGTTCATCAAATGTTTCAGCATATTTTTACTCATAACATGCAGTTTTCAACCACATTGTGAGGCCGCGGTAGCCTAATGGTCAAAGTAACGGACTCGTAGTTGACGTGTCACGAGTTCGACCCCAGCCCCACTGAAGATCCGCCGTGTAAGGGAGCGATGCTCAAGCGTCATCCTCGTCACTTGACCATGGTTTAAAATTACGAGGTCCGTCGCCAAGTGAGTGAATATTAACGTCGCACTGTTCAGCTACACGAGGGCTTTTAGTGATGGACCTCGTAATTTTGAAAAATGGTCAAATGACGAGGACGACACCTGAGCTGGCACCCCCTCTCCTAACTACCGCACCACACCAACGAGAGGACATTTCAGCTCTCGATAGATTTAACGTGCATCGCTGCCCTACACGGCGGGTCTTTTGTGGCACTGGGCTCGAACTCGAGACATGCCAACCATGATTCGATACCTTGACCACCTGATACCCCGGCCACAGGACCGTCGCCAAAAGCCCTCAAGAAGTTGAGTAGAGAAGAGAGAGAGTACGACTTTAATATCCCCTCACTTAATTAAATTATATGAAATTTAAGGAATACGTGAAAAAAATATTAGAAGTCGAATATATATATATATATATATATATATAAAAAAAAATTAATCATATGATAATTTTAAATATCCAAAGAATTATTAGTATTTATGGTAAATATATGTTTTTCAACTGAGTATGTGAGACACGCATAAATATCTTTTTCGAAATTCCAATGCAGAATTTTAGTGGAGCTAATACAAAATTCCTAGTTTTGCATGGTTAAGATTATAAAAATGTCCAAATTTTAATAACCTTTTCTTCAGTCAACCACTAATGGAACATGAATGATGAGGGATTATGCATAAATATATATTTTTTAACTTCAATTTAAAAAGGATCTTTATATTTATTTATATGCGCAAATGTTAACTCTAAATTTGTCCAGATGCTTTTAAATACTCTTTATTTGAAGATTCAAGTCAAAAATATAAACTTGAAATTAAAATTCTCTTTGAATGAAATTAATGTTCAGACATTCAAAATTCAAATATAATTTGTTATCTGAACAATACAAAACAAGGGATTCTACGTAAGATGCCCTGAATATCTGGCTTTAAAATTATGAAAAACTAAAAGATTTAAATAGGGTTTTTTTTTAACAATACATATAAATTTTTTGCAAATAATGTAATACAGAAGCTTAAAAATTATTCATGTTTAGAAGTGTCCGAAATTTTAAAAGATTTTAAATTTTGAACTTTTTTTTTTTTTTTTTTTTTGACACATAACAAAATAATCATTTTTAAAAAAAATCCCTGAAAGTATTGATTAAAGTAAGAAAAATGAAACAGTAAATTATCCTCAATGTTTTAATATATAATTTGAATTTAAATACTACAGATATTTTTTTAAAACTTAGACATACATTATAAAAACTTAACTCCATTTGAGAATTTTAAGGTAAAGAAAAAAATGAGAATTCTCAAATCGTTGACTCGCTATTTGTGTACACTTTAGGTTGAAGATTTTACGATTGCCACAGGAACCGGTCTCCCCGTGACCGTAAAAGTTTCCCCTCAATGCCCATTGTGTCTCCCCGACCGTCTCTAATTATCTTTCAAGATCGTAAACCTTTAAAGGGGGAAAAGAATTCGGAAAAATACCACCTTACCGGTTTTGAACACATTACTTGAAGGGGAAAAATCTGTTTGGTTCATTGTTGGTGAGTCCCCGGCCTTAGGAAAAATTCAATGTGGTCCGTTTTCGAAGCCTCTTTAGTAGGGTGGAAAAAGCCGTGCTGTTCAGTTGGAGGATTAAGTTAAAGCTCAAATAAGGTCTACCGAAATAGGAGATCCGAGAAATACACGTATTCGAATTCTTAAGTGTCATTAACTTTAACTAAGTCGCTTAAACTGACGCTTATTTTAAGCGTACGTAAATTATATTTACCACTGGCTTATATCAGCTTTCTGGTACGTCTCGCAGCACGACGTCTTCACGAATCTAATCTCCTAGAATCTTCTAGTAATGCGCTTAAAGTTACTAGCTCAATAGCCTTCCATCATTTCTCTTGCTATCTCGCAACGCTCGACATAAATACTTTATCTCATTTAAATATCACGTTCATCTTTTTGGAGTTGATTGGAAATAAACGCGAATTTATATTCCCCAAAAAGACGCCTAAGAAGATTAGTGGAAAGATTCAGTACAGATTAGTCACACTGGTGACAAAGTTTGGGTGACCATTCATACAATAAGTCGTAACAACAGGAGCAGGAAATTTATGCCCAAGACAAAGGTCCTTACCACATACTCACCTTGAGATCACCAGTAACATATGAGATTGCCGACCCGGCCAACCCCTTGGAACTTATTATGTTTCTGCCTTAAAGGACTATCAGGAACCTGAAACAGAAAGAAACACCGGATTTGTTGCTCCTCTAGAGAAAAGAGGACGCCCAAAAAAGAAATTATCTTTTGGTTCCGAGCCGAGACGTCAACGGAACCAGAGGGGGAGTCTGTAACACACGGTTTAATTCTAAGACCGAAATGTAGATGGCTCTACTTGCAACGGAAGTGTTACCGAACGAAGCACTGTATTACCGTCAGAGAGAGTTGAGAACTGAATGAGTAAACGTCACTCGTTTCGCTGGGATTATGTAATGTACTTAATTTTCACTTATTTCCTCTAAATGTTTACCCTGTATTGTGTCTAAATGTCTGTCCATTGTAACTGTGTTATTTTATGTCATTAAAATATTTTAATTACCCGAGATTCTGTCGATATTACTTTGGTTTACCCAGTAATGACGTAAGAGAACCGTTACATGATTAATTTCATAATTCGTAATTTAATTTAATATTAAAAGTAAATCCCTTTTGCTTCACGTAACACAGAAATATTATAAGTTATTAGAGTTTTTTGAGATTTGAATTGATATAATAAATACAAGTTATTATTATACAAAATGACTCTTAGTGATTTTTTGCCTCAAATTAATCTTGGTGTCCAGGGTGGAACACAGGGGGAGTCCGCACACATTTATTCACATAATTCTCAATTTTTGCAATTATTTTAGAGGTTTTCTCTTCTAACATGCTCACACATATAAATCTTCATTTAGGGTTTTTAAATCAAAAGTCCTGAAATAGAGTACCACTTGAATCCCTTCATCAGTGGTTTGTTATTGAGAATAGTTTGTTTTTATAACAGGCAAGTTTGATGAAGATATAGTCATTAATGGAATTTGGATTCATTTTAAGAAATATTTTCTGATCGGTGTTGTGTCACTCGAAGCACATAAATTTTCTCCTTTCCTAAAGTATGCTTCCTCCTGTAAAGCTACTGTTCGAAAATTAATACGAAAATATGACTAAAAATTAAACGTTTTCGAACAAAAATAAAAATTAGCCATTAAATTTTAATTTCCAAAAACTTATTTAGATTTTGCTTATTTAAACATACTATCTTACAGGAATTTTCCCACACTAATTATTCACTTTACTATAGCTACAATTAGAGATAATCAAGAAAGTATAATACGTAGCAGAAAACATTTAACGAAAAATTTCTTTTTCCAACATTTCCATTCTTAGTATACATAGTAGTCCCTAGTTTATTTTAAAATATCCATAAATGGGCTTAATTTTTGAAAAATATATATCTTTATATTCACGTGTGTTCTGGTATCGTTTTAAAATGTATTTGTACTTTCTTTCCATTTTATTTCGTTATTTATGAGCACAATGGCGTTGTAAGTATAAAGCACGCACTATGTAAATTTTCCAAACACCACTAATATTATACAAAAATGTAAGAATTTTTTTTAAAAAATTATTATTTGTCAGTTATATATGTATATATATATATATATATATATATATATATATATATATATATATATATATATATATATAACCCAACAAACTAAACATATACGTCTGAAATAAAATAACCGTAACAGTTATAGAAACAATTAATTACCGTAAAAGCCGGTGTATAATGCACAATTTGAACACAGAAAATAAGATCGAATTTCATGAGTGCACATTATTCTCTGGGGGAAAAAATGTTACCTTTAAAAATAAGCAAAAAGCTCCTGGACTTCTACGTATATCGAAATACTGTTCAGTTAAAAGAAATCAAATTCCTTATCAAATGTAGATCAGGAAGAGAGTACACTATTTTTTTTTCCTAATAATACTTGAATAAGGGATTTCAAAACATATAGAGCCAGGACTTCAAACCATATTTTTTTTTGTTCCGGTTCAACTATTTAAAAATATATATCGTTTCCTTTCTGCCAAAAATAATGGTTTTCGGTTCAGATCTGAATGAATAATTTTACTTTACGTATATTCTTATTTGTACTACAAACATAATTCTATCGTACACAAAAATTAAATTCTATCAAAATTTGGAAGACTTTTTATTTTTTCTTAAAAAGTGTGTCATCAGCAAGTTCATTCAACTGAATTAAATTTGATTTCTACAAGTAGTTACATCAAGAACTGAAACAGAAAGTACTAGTGAACAGTGGCGTACCTACCAATGGGCTAAGCGGTGCCGTACACCAGAGCCCTCAACCTCAAGCGGGGCCCTCGCACCCTGACCACCAAGCAAGTCGAACTTGTGATAATTTCTCCCACATTTAATATATAAATATAAAAGGTTACAACATAACTGTAATCAGGCCAACTCAGTTAAAAATAATTTTGAACTTGTTGAGAATTCCCTAAAATTCTTTCCTTTATATGGTGATGCGAACTTGACTTATTGAAAAGTTTGTATTATTTTTCAATTTTTTTCATTTTTCTAACTGTTACTTGAAAATACACTTCCAAATGTGAAAAATCTTACCATATATCTTAAAAACCTACACAGAAAGCTATTCTTTCTAGGTCATTTTATTTTTAATAACAATATAATTCAAAATAAGCTATTTTCCTGTTTCAGTATTTCGCAATCAACTCGTGTTCCCCCTCCTCTTTTTTTTTTTCTCAGAAGTGTTTTTCTTAAACTCTTATAATAATATTGTATTATTTTCTTGTTGATGCATATTTTTTGTATCATGTCCTGCCCGTCACTTGTCGAACGAAACTTTGGTATTCACCGGTTACACTGATCAGATCAATAAATTAGAAACGAGAGCCTTGCTTAGACAAAAAAAAGGGAGAGTTTTGTTTCATACACAAAAGAGAAATATATGCTGTCGTGGGCTTTTTTTGCAGCACACGCCAGAATAGCAGATGGGAGAATTTTTTCCTACTTACTTGACAATTATCTTTATATTTTGAACCCTTCACACAATATCTTTATAAATAATAGCATTTGTGTTGCTCTGATGTATAAGCTATATTATTGGAAAGTTTCATTAAAATTCATTTAGTTGTTTTTGCGTGAAAGAGTAACAAACATACATACACATGCTAACTTTCCCGTTTGTAATAATAGTAAGAATATTTCTTCTAAATATTAATTACCAATTACCAGTTAGTCATTATTTAAATCAGAAATCATTTAAATAAATAAAATAATCATTAATTACCATGTTTTTATTAACTCGTTTTCTTGTCTATCCGAGTGGTAATTGATTTGAAACTAACCTCACGATGAGATGCAGACTTGAAATTTGGACCACATCTCAGAAGGGGATGGCAATGCATGAAAATGCAGAAAAAGAAGTTCTAGTCGTAAACCCGAGCCCCCAAAGAGGCTTGTATGTCTGTCCGGGTGGAATTTTGTAATTGATTTTAAACTAATTTCCGGATCAGCTTGAAATCTGGACCACATAGCTCAAAAGTGAATGACAAAGCATAAAAATGTGAAAAAAGAATTAAAAAAAAGGAAAGGGGGGAGAACAAGATGAAGAAAGCGAAAAAGACGAAAACAAAAATTATGCTTTTTAGTCCGTTATAAAAACATGGTACATTAAAAAAAATTTTACATAATATACTTGTTTGCTATTAACTTACATTATTAACTTACGTAAAAAATTGCATACAATGACAAAAATAAGCACTTGTCAAATAAAGAGATTATGTGATAAAAATCTTCTGATTAAATCCCTTTTTTAATGGTTTTGACATAGATTCAGTGGCGTAACGTACACCCTCGCATTGTGCGGTGCCCAAAGCGTTAATGACGCCACGTACGTATTAAACCTTGGGGGTCCAAAAGCTGACTTTGTAGGGAGCCCCAATATTCTCTAGGCAGTGGGGTACGCCACTGTCCAGATTCCTTTCTTTTTAAATCAACTACTTGTCTTACCATCCCTTTACTTAAATTAATACATCGATAGAATTAGATATTGTTAAATTACAGCTTTAATTTCTTCAAATGTGTTCTTGCACTAGCAATTTTCTATAAGATTTGAAGTTTTCAGCAAATAAAAATTAATAAATTGGAACTGTAATTTTTTTACAATATCTGCTACTTGTACTTATTGAAATAACATAATCAATTTCTAAAACCTAGCATAACTGTTATTTAAAAAAAATTAATAGTCAAAAAACTGCTGAAAAGTTAGGCCACAAAAGCCTTCGTATACTTAAAAAAATCTCTCTCTCAATATGGTTTTCAATATTGTATTGTTTTCCCCTTTAGTAGAATACTTGGTAAAATATCATTTAATGTCCATAACTTTTATAGATTTCTTAGTACAAATTTCATTTTTTTCTTGTAATTTCTCTATTGATATTTATATTCTTCTATGATTAATGTTTTTAGTTTACAATTTGTTTTACGAATCCTGTCTTCAACTTCCGAAATGAGACATTACGCAACCTGCCTTATTGTTTCCCAGCATTAAAAAAATTGTGGTTCATTTGTCTGTTGTTTATTGTAAATTTTGATTTTTCTGTTCTGAATCATCATGATTAAGTCAATATAAAAAACGTATTTTTAGATTTTTTTTCTCTCTTTCTTATAGATTAAGATATATAGATTTCTCATAAATTTTATAAGTATATTCTTATTAGAAATGTTATTGCTCATTGATTTATAAATTGTTACTCGCTCGTTATATATCTAATAATTTCTTGCCGTATGTATGTAGTGTAGTTAAAATGAGTGATACGCTACAGAATTGTTGAAAACTTTATTAACTTCATACAAGTGATTATTTATTTACTCTTTTTTCTTTCTTTTTTTTATTTATTTATCCTAAAATTGTAGCATTATAAAAAAAATAATGTATATTCCATCAGAAAATAATCATACAATCAGAAAAAAAACTTTTTTTTTTTTACTCTTCTATTTTAAACAGTTAAATCTTATGATTTCAATTTTGTCTTTTCTTCTATAAATTAATCTTTTTTAATAGTAACTGTTTCAAGTTCCGTTATTTTCATTTGTGATGCTTGTCATCGAACTCAGTTACAAAGCGCTTATTTTTGTAAAATGAAATTCTTTAAAAAAATTTAAAAATTATAAACGCATAGTAAATATGTATATTTAAGTATAAAATGAAATACATTTTAAACAAGCACTCGATAATTCAACTGAAATTTTTTTCTTGGACCTCAAAAGAAATCTAAAACGGGAGAGTATTGTTATAATTACATATACATATATATATATATATATATATATATATATATATATATATATATATACAGTCAGACCAGTAGCGCACACAAGAATTTTTTAAGGGGGCTGTTATTGTGTTGTGTGAGTTCAAACTATAATTAGATGCTCATTTGAACGACTTCCTTTAAATATTATTTTAATATATATCTACTTCACTGTACAATACAATACTAATTACCGATACAATTTCATAGTTGCGTGTTATTTATATACAATCCTCCACTCAGTCACAGTTAAGTCTTTAACTGGTTACAGTTAAATATACCACATCTCCTTCCACCTTAAAGAACAAGTCTCTCCGGAGGCCGCCTGATTCTCCCGGAACGCCTAGGAAATGGCCTGTCTGGAAGTGGTGGACTCCCCGTCTCGGAGTCAGTCTCTTTAGCTGAAGACTGTGATAGATCTGGAACCGCAACATCAGTTGATGGCACTCCTTGTACGGAAGATGAACCCAATTCCTTGTTCAGATCCTTAGAAATATCTTCCGCCGTTTCTGCATGCTGAATATTAGAGTTGTTTTCTCGAACCTCTGATGATGGAAGTCTCTGGTGCATAAGTGGAATGATGTTTTCTTGCACTTTATCCCCCACTGGACGGATCTGATCAACATGTCGTCTCACGAGGGTTCCTTGAACATCAATGATGTAGTGGAGTACGCCATCCTGGTTTACAATGGTACCAAACTTCCATCTAGTATTAGCTGCTCTGTAAACTCTCACAGCCACTCGATCTCCAACATCAAATTTCCTATCTCGGAATTCGAAATTATCTCTTCGTAATTTATCCTGAATTTTTGTTTTCAAATCAAGTAAAAGTAAATCTATCCTGGTTCTAATGTCTCTTTTTAAGAATAACATGGCTGGACTATGTGTTGTAGTTACATTAGGAGCTTTTCGGTATTGCATTAAAAATTTACTTAATTTCTGCTGTATAGTACCTCGTATTTATGCATAGCTCTTAATGATTGCTTTAAAGTAGCGACATAACGTTCTGCTTGTCCATTACTAGAAGGCTTAAAAGGTGCACTAGTTTTGTGCCTAACTCCATTTTTATGCATAAATCGCTGAAATTCATAGGATGTAAACTGAGATCCATTATCGCTTACAAGTACCCTAGGTAATCCGAATCTTGCAAAACTATCTCGAAGACATTCGATGGTTTTCTTGGTTGTGGTTACCTTCATAGGGTATACTTCTAACCATTTGGAATGAGCGTCAATGATCAGAAAAAACGTGTGTTCAAAAATTGGTCCAGCAAAATCTACATGAATACGTTCCCAGAGCATACTGGGATATTCCCAGTAATGAACTTTAGATTTTGGGAGATCAGCCTTATATCTAGCACAATCGACGTAGTTTTTTGCGGCTTCTTCAATATCGTTATTTATATTTTTCCAATAGACAAACGATCTAGCTATAGCCTTCATTTTTACTATTCCTAAGTGTCCAGCATGTAATTCTTCCAGAACGTCCTTCCGAAATTTCCTTGGAATACAGACCCTTTGTCCGTACATAATACAACCATCCTCAATGGTATACTGGGCTTCCCTCCCTTGCAAATCTTTACCTTCCCTTAAGGCTCTTAAGAGTGGACCCAGCTCTATATCTTCACTCGTCTCCTGTCGTAACTCCTTAGAAGTAACCGGTAATGCTTCAATCTGTGACATCTGAAATATTGTGATGTCATCTTTAACTTCAAGCTCTTCGGATGTTTTTGGTAAACGAGAAAGAAAGTCTGCATTTCCGTGTTCAATCGTTTTACGGAATATTATATCAAACTCAAATGACTGCAAAATGAGCGCATAATGTAAAAGTCGGGTAGCTGCCAACACTGGTAAACCTCTTTTTGAACCAAAAATAGCTATCAAAGGTTTGTGATCTGTTATCAAAGTGAATCTTCTACCTTTCAAATATAGATAAAACTTTCTTACTGCCCAAACTATTGAAAGAGCTTCTTTATCAATTTGGGAGTATTTTTTCTCGGACCCAGATAAAGTTCTTGATGCGAACGCGATCGGACGTTCAGAGCCATCTGGATATACGTGTGACAGAACACAACCAATACCAACCGGAGATGCATCACTAGCTAAAGTTAAAGGTAGGCTAGGATCATAATGCACCAAAATTTTAGGTGAACAAATTTCCTTCTTTATTTGCTCAAAGGCAACCTGGCAATCCTTCGACCATAAAAATCTAACATTTTTTTTTTTGTTAAATTATTAAGAGGATTAGCAATAGTAGCTAAATTTTCACAAAATTTCCCGTAAAAATTAACTAACCCTAAGAAACTTTTTACTTCATGAACATTTCGGGGTACAGGAGCATTTACAACGGCTGAGATCTTTTCGTCAGTTTTATGTAACCCTTTTGAATCGATTCAATGTCCAAGAAAATTTATTTCATTTTGGAAAAAATTACTTTTATTTAAATTAAGCTTTAGCCCGTGTTCTCTACATTTCTTAAAAAATTTCTCTAAAGTTGTAAAATGCGAAATTTCATCTCGCTCCCTGTTATTCTAGCATCATCCATAAAGACCTTGACTCCATCCATACCCTGAAATAGTCTGTCAACATAGCGCTGCCAAATAGCAGGTGCCCCATTTAATCCATACGTAAGTCTTTTACAAATATATAATCCCTTGTGGGTATTTATAGTCATTAATTTCTGACTGTCGGGATGGACTTTCATTTGCAAATATGCATGCTTAAAATCTAATTTTGTAAATTGTTTTCCCCCATTTAAACTACCAAAAATTTCATCCAATCTTGGTAAAGGATGCTGAGGAACAATTAAATTTGGATTCAGGGTTACTAAATAATCAGCACATAGTCTTATTCTACCATCGGATTTAACAACAGGGACTACTGGGGTTGCCCATTCAGAGCTGTAGACTTTTTCTATGATACCCTCTTTTTCAAGTCTGTCAATTTCGTTTTCAACTCTACCTTTGAGAGCAAAGGGTACTGTTTGAACCCTACAAAATATAGGTTTTACTCCATGTCTGAGTTTTAATTTAGCCTCATAATTGTTTATTTCTCCTAATTTATAATAGAAAATATCCTTATGCTCTCTTAGAAGGTTATTTAAATTTTGTTCGGTTTTTGCTCTAAAAGCTTTAATAGCCGGCCAATCTAAATGAATTTTATAGAGCCATTCCCGACCCAGAATAGTATATCTAAGTTTTCTTTCACAATGTATAAGTTCAAGTTTACTTTTTGATTTTTATATTGTACCCTTACAGTAACATATCCTAATGGTATAATTGAATCTCCTTTATATGTTTTAAAAACTATATTTGTAGGTTTAATTTTCCTGAAATTTCCAATACTCATTACACTAACCGCTCCCCCCGTATCCAATTCCATAGAACAACTTTTGTTTTCAATTTTTAAATTTATCATAATTGGAGGTCGTTTTGGTTCTTCCTCGTGTAATATATAATCCTGAATTTTTAATTCGTATAGTGGAATTCTATTTCTATCTTCAACTTCATTTAATAGAGTTACCTGTTTTTGTTTAACCGATTTCGCATTTGCCTTTTTAGATGCGAAGCATGCCTGTTTAATGTGCCCAATTTTCCCACAGAAATTACATTTACTTGAAATAAATCTACAATTCTCTTTTGCATGGTTGGTACCTGTGCATCGTGAACAATATGTTTTCTTTCGGCTTTTTGTAAAATTGGATTTTTTATCCATGTGTTTTTTAAAAGTTTGCATTGAATTTATTGCTCGGCCCATAATATCATTTGTCCCTTTAAAAGCTTTTTCCATAGCCAGTGCTATATTTAGCGTTTTCTCGAGATTAATATTATCTTCCTCAAATAATCGATCTAAAATCATTTTATCCCGCAACCCGCTTACAAATACGTCGCGTAACATAATATTCAACATATCTTTATCATAATCACAATTCATTGCTAGAGCCCGAAGCTCGGCAATGTATGTACTAACACCTTCCCCTTCAGTCTGTTTTCTGTTTAAAAATTTGTGACGTGAAGGTATAATTAAAGGTTTTGGGGTCAAATGTTTCTTAAGTGCATCTTTTAATTTATCTAACGTTTGGTCGGAAGGAATGCCAGGTGCAAACAAATTCTTTAGTAACTGGTACAATTTTGCACTGAGTCGAAACAAAAACCTTAGCTCGATTTGCTATTGGTACATTCTGTACATCTAAGTAAGTTTCGAATCTTTCAATGAAACTATCGAAATTTTCATTTTCTTCATCAAATTTGTCAAATTGTACAGTTACTTTATGACTATGAGAATCGTCTCTAATTTGCAGCGCTCGAATCAAATCTTGATTCTGCCGGAGTAAGTCTGCAATTTGCTGTTCCATGGTTCCTTCCGATTAAAGAGAGAGAAAAAATTTCCTTTACCTTGAGCAGTTTTCAGGCAATGCCTTATCCAAAAGAATCTCCAATATATCCCATCTTCGTCGCCAACTATTGTGTTGTGTGAGTTCAAACTATAATTAGATGCTCATTTGAACGACTTCCTTTAAATATTATTTTAATATATATCTACTTCACTGTACAACACATTACTAATTACCGATACAATTTCATAGTTGCGTGTTATTTATATACAATCCTCCACTCAGTCACAGTTAAGTCTTTAACTGGTTACAGTTAAATATACCACAGCTGTCCAGGGTCGAAAGTCCACCCTTTAGGTACGATGCTCCAATATGCCGCCGAACATGTTCTTTTGATTTTGTCGATTTTCGGGAACAAAAACAAAACGAAATTAATTATTGAATAAAAAATTAGCATTAATCGATAAAATTAATGATTAATAACAAACACATAATTAAATTTTACGTACTTTAAACATAGACCCATCGGAAAAGGGCTCTGGGGGAGTCCCTATGACACCTTATGTGCACCACTGAGTCGGACCTCTGCATAGCGAAGTCGCTGAATCCCGAAAAAAAGTTCGTTACGTGGAAAATTCGCATTGCAGAGATTCATCTTTCAATATGCTTTATAAACCACATAAAACAAATTTTAAGTTCCAAAACACCATATACTTAAAAAAAAGTAATTACTTACTCCTTTTTGTAAATTAGTATCTCTTTATTTTATATATCTTACCCATCGAAAGAAAAAAAAGAAAGAAAAAGAGAAAAGAGATTGTTGAGGAATATACACTGTATTTTCAAAAAGAAAATCATTTTAATTTAAAATTAATGAACTTTAAAGACATTTTCTAATTTAAAGCATACAAGTAATTTTAAGCATACATTATTTTATAACAAGACTTTTTAAACTTATATCACCACATGCGTACTTAAATTTAATCACGCATAAAACATGTTAATTTTGTTTGAGTTTTTTTATTTGAAAAAGTACTTTGTTTCATAATACGTTTCCTATCTTTGTAATACACCAAAAATCCCTTTAGGCTCAATTTTCCGTGTCTTTTCTTAAATGTTTATAGTCATCCGTTGCTACGTAGAAATTTGTCTTGTCCCAATACCTTAACAAATGGAAAAGCTTTCTCCATTACGAAAGGTTCAGAGATCGGAACATTTTTATCTTGCATTGTATGTATCCACTTCATAACTGCCTCGTCGAAATCTTCATGGACACATGTTCTTCTACGTTTTGAACAAGAATTCGATGAATCCTAATTTCGAAGCTTATCTCGATTTCTTATAATAGTTGATAAGCTGTTTGGAGGAAAACCAAATTTTAAAGCCATGTCCTCTTTTTGAAGCCTTTATCTACTTCCTGAAAATTAAAAAAAATTTCATGCTCAAGCACTTACGAGCTATCAGAAACGAAGTTACCAGTACGACTGATCAACACTAAAAATGAACGGAAATTAGTTCAAGGACACGGAGACACGATAAAATTCCACTGAGGGTGAAAGAGGATATCAAAGATGTTTCTAGTGAAAAGTAGTACTTCTTGGATGAAACTCCCAGAAATATATTGCTCTCGGCGCGCTGAATACAAAAAAAGCAGTTCAAGATTTATGAGAACCATAAAATGTGTTAAGAGAGAATAACTTAAAATGTCCGGAACTACTTTAAATTAAGGAGAGAAAAATCCAATCACAAGAAAAAAAGTTTGTTCTATAGAAAATGCACTTCCCTATAGGGAGGTTATTTTATGAAGAAAATCCTGAAATGCGCTTGTTTCCAGGAAAACGCTATGTAGAAAAATTCGCAACATAGAGGTTCGTTATATGGAGGTTCGACTGTATATATGTGGGATTATGGTACAGTTCTAGGGGTATTCAAGGATCACACTCTCGTTTGTTCCTAATCTAACGTTTAATGCTGGACAAAATACACAGTTCTACTCACTACGACAGACGTTTAACACATATAATACAGTATCTACAATTCGATTGAGCCCCTCTGGCTCCAACGACAGTTCTGGTATAATTAATGACAATCTGCACGATAGTGCTGAGAGTGACCTACGCGTCTCTCTCGTGGACAACGGGTTGGTGGGTCCCTACTCGGCCACCGTTCTCGTCACCCTTTCTTCAGCCCCGGATCATCGACCTCCGCGTCTAGCGTCCGCTCGCTGAATTCCCTCTCCTTCGTTAACTCCTGGTGGCTGCCTTGACAGCGCCCTCTATAGAATGTTCATGTGGAAATTTCCCACAACTCTCGGCCATCCACACAAGCAGTGTCCTCACTGCTCGCGCACTAAGGATCTGAAATAAACAAACTAAAAAAAAACAAAACAAAAAAAAGAACAAAGGTCTCTCATCAATGCTAAGTCCATGGCTTCATCTGGTCTGCTGATGCTGACGTAACATTGGGCCCCTCATGGTCTCTAATTTTAGCCACATTATATCGGTCATGGGGTTTCACTTTGGTCACCTGGTATGGTCCAAAATATTTTATTCGCAGTTTCAATTTGTTTCCAAACTGAGTCCTCATGATTGCCACCAAGTCACCTTTCTTATATAGATGCGCTTCCATCCGTTTTCGGTTGTAAGTTCTTATGTTTTCTTCTTGAATCTTCAAAATGTTCTGCTTTGCCTCTCTTCTCAGGTTGTCTCGATGTTGGAAGAGTTGCTCTTGACTCTCTTCCTCAAGCAGATTTCTTATCATGACATCTTCAGGATTCTTTATTTTAACTCCTATGAGCAATTCAAATGGTGAATACTTTGTACTGCGTGAAGGCACATTGTTCAGAACACGTTGTAGTGAATCTACATGCTTAAACTACTTAGTCGGGTCTTCGATGGACATCTTGGTCAATACTGGAATTAGTACTCCATGGATTCTCTCAACCTGTCCATTCCCTCTCGGTACTCCCGTTGTTATTTGCACATTGCTAATTTGCTCATCAGTACAGTAGTCTTCGAATTCTTTAGATCTGAACGCTCCTCCTTTGTCATTAATCACTCGTGAAGGATTCCCAAAAGTTTTCTGTTGCAACTTCAGTCTTTCAATGGCTTCTTAAGCTGTTGTGCTTTTGGTTGGATGCAACCACGTAAAATTTGTAAATGCATCAATAACAGTGAATATGTGATTATAATTTTTTATTAGTCGTTGGTAATGGTCCAATAAACCATTAGTATCATTTGACGATAAATTTCTTTTATGCACTCTATGTTCAGAATCCTTCCGAATCTTCCTTTCTAGCCCTCCTGACCCAGTTGTTGTCGAACTTAAAGGATGCGTTGATATCAAAACCCAATCATTCACCTTAATTTGCACATCACGCCTGCGTCTGTTATAATACTTCTTCCATTTTTCATGCTTAGTCTTTGTGTTTCGTCTGGCTTCCTCAAACAATCTCTCAGCATCTTCTACTGCAAATTCAGTTCCATCCGATACCATCACCAATTTCTGAAAAGGCGTATTTAACTTTCGACCTAGAATAGCATAAGCAAACTCACGTAAGAACTGGTCACATGTGTCATGTTGATCATTGATATAATTTGCAATCATTTTTACGTGTTCGGTTCTATTTGCCTCAGGTCTATATACAACTGTCTTTACATGCCTTATGCCTAATCTTTCGCTTAATTGCTCAAAAATATCAGAGATAAATTGGGAATCATTATCACTTATTAATTTTACTAGAGCTCCAAAACGCGATATATAATTATCAAATAAATTATCCACTATTACTCGAGCTGAGAGTTTTTAAGAGGTATGATTTCAGCCCACTTGTTGAAATGATCCGTAATTACTAATACGTATCAGTCACGTCTCCCTCTCGATGTCTGGTACGGACCTAACAAATCTAACATAAATATCTCATTCGGATAATTTGATACAATCGGAATTAATCGACCAGCTGGTAACGCGTTTTTATAATTATTAATTTGGCACACGTGACATGTAGATGTATATTCATGAATAAATTTTCTCATATTCGGGAAATCCCTTATTTTATGGTAAGTTTTCAAACGTCCCAAATGACCTGCTATCTACTTGTTTCTCATTCTTTCATTCATTAAAGGGTTTGAAATGTAGACTCGCATTTCCTCTAATGACGTTGCATATTTTGCATAAATTTTCTATTTATCTAAAATAGCGGGACCAATTCTCATATATTGCCGCATTAACCGAGCTCTATCTTCTGGGGGTTTTCCAGATATCTATAGATATGACATAATTCTTGGTCTTTTCTTTGCTCTTCTATTAACTGTTTTCATGACGAAAGTACCAAATCCCTGCTTATTGCACAATTATCTTCTCTCCTGTTATAATTTCAACTGGGTTTCTCAACAAAACACCGTCCACCGCATTTTGAGTTCCGGGAAGATGTTCCCATTCTATATTAAATTTTGCTAATTTTAATACCCATCTAATCATTCTACTTGACAAATTTTAACCATGTGTTAAACGTGTCAATGCAGCGTGATCCGTAATAACTTTAATTAGCAGAGTGAACCTAAATAAGTTCTGAATTTATTCAGAGCCGAATCCACTGCTAAACATTCTCTCTCTGTTTCAGTGTAATTCCCTCCACACTACTAAGCGTGCGAGAAGCAAATACTACTGGTCTCTGCTCTTGTCTTAGAACTGCTCCTACTCCTATTGAGCTTGCATCCGTAAATAACTCGAAAGGTTTTTTGAAATCCAGCAATTTTAAAACTGGCGCTTTCGTTATGGCCGCCTTGACCGCGTCGAATGCTTTCTGCGTCTGAATTGACTAAAGAAATTTCCTTAGTTTTCGTTTAAGATTATAAAGAGGCTCTCAAAGATCAGCATAATTTTCAATAAATTTCGCGTACCACAGGGATATTCCTAAAAATTTGGACACGTTTTAGAATTTCGTGGTGGTTTCATTTCAACTATAGCTCGAACTTGTGTCTCATCCGTTTTAATTCCTTCCTTATTAATAATGAAACCTAAATATTTTAATTCATCACAGCCAAATCTACATTTATCCTTATTTAAAGTTAACCCCGCATCTTGTAACAATCGAAAAACTTCTTTTAAATGTTCAATATATTGAGTGAATGATGGAGACGATATTATCACGTCATCCATGAACACACTCACAAACTTTCCTATCACTGGTTTTAGTATGATATCTATTGCCTTCTGAAAATTGGGAGCCGCCCCTCACAAGCCTAATGCATACGGTGAAATGCGTAAGTGCCATCCTTTGTGACAAACGCAGTCCTAACTATATCACTAGGGTTCACTGCCAGCTGAAAAATCCCGATCTGAGATCAAGAGCCGACATTATCGCTGTATTATTAAATCATCTATTAAGGTTAAGGGATAACGTGGATACTTTGTAATTGCATTAAGTTTCCAATAATCGACAGCAAATCTATACGCTTTCGGATTATCCGGTGGTAACCCATTACTCTTTCTACATAACAAAACTCGTGACGCGTACGGGGATTGAATGGGAATTATGGTTCCTTCTTTCAGCATTTTATCTACATGATAATCTAGTATCTCTTGTTTCATCCTATCGTAAGGATACGGACTAGAAACAACCGGTGGGTTATCTCCCGTGTCAATATCATGATATAAAACATGTGTAAGCCACGGTTTATCTGAATATAATCCTTGAAAACTATTAAACAAATCTCGCAGCCTCCTCTTCCTTTTTTTCCTCTAACTTGGTCTTAGAAAGATCTATTTCTACTTTTTCTTCCACAATCGTTTTCACCACCTTATCAATTTGCGAATGAGGAATCACCAACGATTTCCGATCAAAGTCCAAAATAATCTTTGATCCACGTATGAAATCTATCCCAAGAATACATAAGTATTCCAAATCTGCCAACACATGGAACAACCAAGTCCACAACTCCAATATTCTGACATTTAGCTCCCTGCGACGTGATCACCTGAGTACGCGATTTCTTTACTGGTTTATAAAAAAAATATTTTCGGTATATCTCCTCTGATATAAATGATTTCTTCGCTCCAGTATCCCATAATGCTTTCGTGAAAGTCTGGTTTAATAAAATAGGAACGTATGGAAGTTCCACTGGATACATGCATATTGCTGAAATTTTAATCGGTGCCTCGTTTACCGACTGCGTCTGATCACTTTTAACATCACTAACTTTCAAAACATTCAATCGTCCTCTTTATCTTCTATCGCCTCGACTAAAATTTTTCCTCGAACCCCTATTTCTGTGCTCCCCTCTACTAAAATTGTCATTTTGATATCGATTTCTAAATTGATATCCCCTATCGTAAAATCTTCTATCATCGTTTTGAAACCTATTCCTGCTCTCGAACCACTGATTTCCTTGACGACTTTTCTCGTAGTTACCCCTATAATCATTTCTACTATTACTCGGTCTATGCACCACTTCAGAATTTCTCCAATTTCCTCGATTATTACCAACATTAGTCATCCTACGAGCATTCCAACCTCGTCCTTCCACATTATCACTATTTCTCGTATTGCCTTGCATGAATATCTTTCCTCAAACTTAGCTAAGACCTCTAAGAATTGAACCATGTTTTCCGGATTTCGAGCCTCCACGTAATCCTGGACTTGTAGGTCAAGTCTAATAAAAGTATGATCTACCAGGCCTTTACCTGACATCTCCAGTTCTAACTTTTTATTCAATTTTAATAAATCGTCAACAAAATACGTCGGCTCCTGGTTCTGTCTCTGTTGAGACGCGCAAAATCTGGTCTCTAAATCTTTCCTATTTTGGATGACAGGGAATGCTTTCGACAATGCTGCTTTCAACTGCGCGAAGTCCGTGGCGGTATTCTGCACTAACGCTGATCCGAATATCTGATACCAATCTCGGGCTCTCCTTTCAAATAAGCGACCGATAAATCACTTGGTATCTCAAGTAATTTGATTTGATTGTCAATACCCTCCAAAAACTCGGTGACGTTCTCGGACCCGGAAAAGTACACTTCTGGTAGAAGATTAAACCCTCTCGCGTTTCTCATCTCGGTGTCATATAAATTTAATCTTGTTGGGCGCCATTGTGATAATCCCCCCTGGAGTTCTCTTTGAGTATCAGCGTGAGCTAGAGGCATAGGATTAACGAAAGAACTAGAAGGAAACATTATCTTAATATGACTTTATTAAGATATTCAACTTAAACCCTTAACGAATTAGATTATAATAATTTATGTGAGAGGATCTACGATGGTAAAACACACCACACACAATATATTTATAATAACTACTTAACCTAACTCGGACCACTATCAATAACTAAATCGCTTACACTCAATTCTAAAACAATCATTGATCCTAATATTAAATAATCCATCCTACCTTTTTGTAGTATCAGTAAACAATAATTTTAAATGAGGTCTTGCGATACTTCGTGTGCAGTGGTATTCACCTTGATTAATGGATCTCTATCACGTATAATTACTATTATTCACCACGTAACGTTATCGAAAACTTCTTCAATCTAGAACCACGAACTGTTTACATTCCTCTAATTGCCGTCACGCTTGCTCTAACTTTGATATTTAAAAGGTTCCTTATTTGCATCTTTCTTTCGCACTTCACTTCTTGGATTTGGTTGGAAAAGAGTTGCCATTAATTCTGTCCCCAAAGGACATGTTAAACAAAAGACTCGTGAGACCTTCACAATTTGTGAAAAAATCCAGTAAAACTGAACTAAAATGATTCAAAAGTGCAAGACCTTAATAAAGGACGCAAATCAGAGACACTTTTCACTTATATTACAGAAATATTATTTGCTGGCAAAGCTGTCATATTTTGTTTAGGTTTTTGTAGATTTAAAATGAGCTTTCATGATCGAGTGAGGGAATATTAACATCGCACTGTTCAGCTACACGAGGGCCTTTGGAGACGGACTTTGTAATTTTGAACCATGGTCAAGTGACGAGGACGACACTTGAGCTGGCCTCTTTTAACTGCCCCACCACTCCAATGAGATGACATTTGAACTCTCGACAGATTTAACGTGCATCTCTCCCCTACACGGTGGGTCTTTAGTGGTACTAAGTTCGAACTCGTGACTCCTTTGGTGATCAACAAATAGCAAGTTGAAATTTTTCTTTCTTGTGTCCTTTTGACAAGGCGAATTGAATCTTGTGTTACACTTATGGCTTCATATTTTAAGTAGAAAGGAAACATTTGAAAATTTTCCTTTCGTTTCATGTTCATGGCGTTTCTCAATCATGAATAATATGCATTCTTTTGTTTGATCAGTTTCAACTTCCTTCAATAGAGATCACAGATGCCCCGCGCCATCGCTCCCGGGTTAAAAGTGTGTAGGGGAAAAAATACTTATGTTCTAAAAAGAATTATGACGTTTTTCACTATGCTTCATATGTTTTAAAATATTCGTAAAAATACTTTTTTGTCCAAATAATCCTTTATCAAATATCATAATACTCTTTATTATTTACAATTTTCCCAAGTAAAAAACAAACACATAAAAGATGGGACTGAACAAACGTAGAACACTAACCATACCAGTAAGTTGGAAGGTCAATCAAATGATCAGCAAATGTATTATGCTGCATGTCTGAAAAGGGAATCATGCCTTCCTTTTCTTTCTACAACTAATGTACAGTATTTTAATAATAATTACAGTGATGAATTTTTTATCTTCCTAGAATTTTTCTCAGGGTCTGAATTTCTTTATTTCTGTTAACGAGTAATATTTTAGATCTAAAAAGAAAACGTAATAGAAAAGAAATCTTTCATTGAGGAATTACAGTAAATTGAGCAAAATGTTTTTTTTTAATTTGGTTTTGGGAACAAAGATGGCTATTTGATGACGGAAATACGCCAGATGATAAACATAAATTATATCAGTGTTGTTGTGTATTTTTTTATTATGGAACAAAGTAATTTGTTTTTATTTTCTTTCCTTTATTTTTTTTTTAAAAAAAATTTTAAATTTTCAGCATGTTCACGCCTCTTAACGGGGCGTGTCAAACACTTTGACAAACGCTGCAGTACTTGTATATATATATAGGCTTTCCCCATACTGTTTTTTCTAACTTATATATATTAATATGTTTAATGAAACATTCAAACGATCTGAAAAAAGCAATCGTTTCAATAGCTATCTGTAAATTTTTCCTTTATTTATTACTTATGGAAATTTGATTTTAATAAATATATGTATGTTTCTTTTAATATAAAAGGATTGTTTCAATTATTTTATTACTGAATGAATTCTTTGTTAATTAAAAAGTGCATTGTCTAATATTTTGGATCAAAATACATTTTAGAGACATTATCAAGATAACTATATGTAACAATTGATTAATTCATGGAAATCTAAAATTTATATATTTTATTATTTTAGAAACTAACTATTATTAAAAAATGATGAAGGTTTTTTTGTTTTACTCTCTTAGCATCAGAATCGTTTTCTCTTTATTGCTTCACATTAATATTTTTTTAATTCTAACGTAATATTTTTTTTATAAAGCATATATCGAAATTTGAAGCTATATCATATCTGTGAGAAGGAGGGGAAGATAGAACAATAATTTTACACTAAAAAAACCCGCGTTCGGGCTATAGAGAGGGAAAAGAAACCAACTGCCAAATGTACTGAAATGGTTAGGGTACTTTTGCACAATGAAATCACATTATTAAGGCGTAAAACTTTTGCTGAGAACGTAAATTTCTCATATAAATCCGCCTTGAAATGTAGAAATGTCAGAAATAGTCTAGAAAATTTTAAAATTACGAAAAATACATATATCCTTGCTTCCAGAATTTTTTGACGCCATATTTGGCGAGCTTTATAACAAAGTCAGAAGATGGCGCCACGTGTATGCAATCTACGTACAAAAGTTTTAAAAAGTTACTTTAGAATAAAATTACTGGATAAACTGCTTAAATACACATTAATAATACTATATTTAACTAAGGATATTTTGCTGCACGAATAACGACTTTAATCACTTCAGAAACACTAATTTTGCTTTTTTTTACATGAAAAAATAGGGGATTTTAAAAAAAAAAGTAACCCTAAACTATACGTCACGAAACCACTCTCCATGGCATCCTTTTGAAAAGGCAACGGTCAAGTGACCTTGAGATCAGCTGACTGTTAGTCTGCTTAAATTTTAGAATGACCGGTGGAAGGGGAATCATTTGTTCAGGACAGCTGTGGGGGGGAGGGGGGACTCAATTTTTAGCACTATCAGTGCTAAAACTAGATTCTGGAACAGTGGTCTTCAAACTTTTTCCACTCACAGAGTTGCAAGAACACGGGTGGCCAACCTTTTTGAGAAGAGTGCCGCAATTTGATAAAAAATAATTATGAGTGCCGCTTCCAACATTTCCATCAAACAAATATAGAAAAGTACAAAAAAAATGTTACTTGTAGGCTTATTGTGGAATTTTTACGCAAATAGCAATTTTTTATTTTTTAATGCAGGATATTTAAAAATAAGATGAAGTGCCAACTTACATAGGTTTTATTGTTAATAAACTTTTTACAGGTTCAATTGAGTTAAATTAGGTACAAAATAAAAATGAGTAACTTCAAACGTTTAAATTTAAATAATTATTAAACAGTTAGTATTTACTTAATGTGGCTTTTGAATTATTCTTTTTTTTTTCTTTTCTTTTTACCAAGTCATCTATATTAGGATTAATTTTTGCAGATGCTAACAAAATTAGGTTATTATAGGTGCACATCAGCTAGTTATATGAGTAATATTTATTTTATTATGTTTACAGCAGAAAACATTTATTCACACAAGCATATTTTGATCCAAATTTTGAGACTTTTGTCTCAGACAACCCCACTTCAATAAAATTGTAGGATTTATTATTATGTATTCAAATTTCTTTTCATTTTTCAGTATGTCTTCGCGTGCCCCTCTTACAACTCCACCGAGCCACGGGTTGGCCACCACTGACCTAGAACTAGAGGGTCTTTTTGTGGAACCCCTGAAACTAGAAAGTATTTTTGTCGAACCGTATTACATACACACTTTTTTGTAATGGCAATTAAAAAAAAGTATTGCATCGATTATTAAAAATTTTAACCTACTCTTCTCTTTTAATATAATTTACTAATTAATAATATTAATCTGTGTCCAGATTTCACCCACCCATGCATTATGTATAGTAACTAGAATGTGTACTTGATTTTTTCACACAAACCGTTGGAAGTCTAAGCCCATTGAAATTAATTGCAATCGCATTACATATTCTAATGTTAATTTATTTCTCTACTTTGTTTTTGTAACCACTTATGCCAAGAAATACTTTTCACTTATACACATTGTTCTGAATGGCATTAAAATGTTTAGGGGAATACTGAGTATTTTGTATGAATTTGCAACAAAAAATTTAGGAGCTTTTCTTGCTTAAATTTTGAGTTTGGACATCAAATCTGTTGATCGGTCGATTAGTCGTTACCTCTCCCTTATTGTAGGTGGTTTCCCAACAAATGTCAAAAGGGGCACTTTCCATTGGAAAACTATTTAGTTTTGCAAGACATTGTACTAACGAGTATACAATTATCTCGTAGAAAACCCAGGATAGTAAACAATAAAATTTTTGCAATCTATAAGGTTATACATATATATACATATATATATATATATGTGGGATTATTGTACAGTTCTAGGGGTATTCAATAATCACACTCTTGTTTGTTTCTAATCTAACGCTTAATTTCACAGTTCTACTCACTAAGACAGATGTTTACACATATAATACAGTATTTACAATTCGATTAAGCCATCGTGCTGAGAGTGACCTGCGCGTCTCTCTCCTGGACAACGGGTTGGTGGGTCCCTACTCGGACACCGTTCTCGTCACTTCCTTCAGCCCCGGATCATCGACCTGCGCGTCTAGAGTCCGCTCGCTGAATCCTGATCTTCACGATAATACTGAGGTACAGGAGTGTTGAGAGTGACCTGCGCGTCTCTCTCGTGAACAACGGATTGGTGGGTCCCTACTCGGCCACCGTTCACGTTACTCTCCCTTCAGCCCCGGATCATCGACCTCCTCGTCTAGCGTCCGCTCGCTGAATCCTCCCTCCTTCGTTAACTCCCGGTGGCTGCCTTGACAGCGCCCTCTATTGAATGTTCATGTGGAAATTTCCCACAACTCTCGGCCATCCACACAAGCAGTGTCCTCACTGCTCACGCACTAAGGATCTGAAATAAACAAACTAAAAAAAAACAAAAAAGAACAAAGGTTAATATACAGTTACACAAACATTTGAAACAAGTTCATATTCCTCCTTTCTCATCAATGCCAAGTCCATGGCTTCATCTGGTCTGCTGATGCTGACGTAACATTGGGCCCCTCGTGGTCTCCAATCTTAGCCACATCATATCGGTCATGGGGTTTCACTTTGGTCACCTGGTATGGTCCAAAATATTTTATTCGCAGTTTCAATTTGTTTCCAAACTGAGTCCTCATGATTGCCACCAAGTCACCTTTCTTATATAGATGCGCTTCCATCCGTTTTCGGTTGTAAGTTCTTATGTTTTCTTCTTGAATCTTCAAAATGTTCTGCTTTGCCTCTCTTCTCAGGTTATCTCGATGTTGGAAGAGTTGCTCTTGACTCTCTTCAAGCAGATTTCTTATCATGACATCTTCAGGATTCTTTATTTTAACTGCTATGAGCAATTCAAATGGTGAATACTTTGTACTGCGTGAAGGCACACTGTTCAGTACACGTTGTAGTGAATCTACATGCTTAAACCACTTAGTCGGGTCTTCGATGGACATCTTGGTCAATACTGGAATTAGTACTCCATGGATTCGCTCAACTTGTCCATTCCCTCTCGGTACTCTGGTTGTTATTTGCACATTGCTAATTTGCTCATCAGTACAGTAGTCTTCGAATTCTTTAGATCTGAACGCTCCTCCTTTGTCACTAATCACTCGTGAAGGATTCCCAAAAGGTTTCTGTTGCAACTTCAGTCTTTCAATGGCTTCTTGAGCTGTAGTGCTTTTGGTTGGATGCAACCACGTAAACTTTGTAAATGCATCAATAACAGTGAATATGTGATTATAATTTTTATTGGTCGTTGGTAATGGTCCAATAAAGTCCACGTGATATGTCGACAGCGGTAGATCTTCTTTAGGAATAGGGTTTAAAAAGCCTTCTCCCTTTTCCCTCTTCTTATTGACTAATATGCACTCAATACAGTTCTTAATAACGTTTTCGATACACCTTCTCATGTTCGGAAAATAATAATCTCTTTTCACCAACTCCTCAGTTTTTGTCGCTGCAAAATGTCCAAATGAGTGAGCTTTCTTAATCACATCCACTTGGATCATCTCTGGAACGACTAGCAACTCCTGATCCTCACTTATCTTGTACAGGATTTTATTACTAACGATGAATTCAGAAGTTTTACCTTCTTGCAACAGCTTCTTAATAGTCCTAATATATTCATCAGATTCTTCAGCGTTCACGATCTTGTATGTTAGTTCATCACTAGTCACTAGCATAACAGGATGTCTGCTCAACGCATCTACATGTTGCATTTGTTTTGCAGGACGATGGACTACCTCGTAATCAAAATCCGTTAGAAAAATCGACCACCTAGCCATCTTTGGTGTTAATTCCTTCTTGTCGAGGGTTTTCGCAAATGCTGCACAATCCGTTTGAATTCGGAATCTCCTTCCCAGTAGGTAATTTCGAAATTTTTTCAGAGCCTCTATAACCGCCAGTACTTCTAGTTCATAACTACAAAGTTTCTCTTCTTGAATGGAAGTCTTTTTGCTCATGTAATGGATAGGATAGAAACGTCCATCTTCACTTTGTTGTAAAAGTACAGCACCTAGCCCTAGTTTGCATGCATCCGTATGCAATTCTAACTTAGCACCTTCCTTAAAAAGATGTAATACGGGTTCACTGGATAAAGCGTTCTTTAGATTTTGAAAAGCTACTTTTGCGCATGCCCAAATTCAAAAGGATTTGTTCCTCTTAACAAGTCACTAAGGGGCCTAGCTATCATGGCGTATGAAGGGATATACTTTCTAAAATACCCTGTTAGCCCAAGGAAACTTTGCACATCTTTCGCGTTTTTAGGCTCCGGAAAGTTACAAACTGCCACTGTCTTTTCCGCCGAAGGTTGAATTATACCGTTCTAGATCACATGCCCTAAAAAATTAATCTTCCCCTGCAAAAATTGACAATTTTTTAGATTTAGCTCAATGCCGTATCTGGACGCGGTTTCTAACACACAAGCTAATTTTTATAAGCCTCTTTTTCATCAGTAGCCGGAATTATTATATCATCTAAATAAATAATTAATGTACCGTCTCTTAGCAACTCTCTAAACACGTAATTAATGTATCTTTAGAAATAGTTACTGCTAATAGACAACCCAAATGGCACTTTTAAAAATTCATATTGGCCAGTTTCCGTTACAAATGCGGTATATTTTCTACTGGCTTCATCAACATCTACATGAAAAAATGCATTCTTTAAGTCAAGCGTTGTGAATATTTTCCCATTCCCTAACTTATCTAAAACCTCTTCAATTATAGGAAGTGGATATCTATCCTTAACTATTTTCTTGTTTAATTTTCTGTAATCTATACACAATCGCATTGTTCCATCTTTCTTTTTACACACCACAACCGGAGATGAAAAATCGGAACAACTCTCTCTAATTATTCCCTGCTCTAACCACTCATCTATTTGCTTTTCGACCTCTCTCTTTTCAGGCAAAGATAGCCTACGCGACCTCTGAGCAATGGGTTTTTCATCCGATAGAATTATTTTCATTTTCAGAGCAGTTGTCTCTGTTTTATTCGGACAGTAATTTTTTATCAACGTCTGGACTTTATCCCTTATTCCACTGTTCGAAATGTGAGATACATCATATAAACATTCATCAAACGTCTCCGATACCTTAAGTAAAAACAAATTAGACCCATCAGTGATCTTCCCCGAGTTAGTTACACCCCCTGTGAGATCAACATCATTTTCTCCCCCTGTTTCATTTTGTAAACACACCGGCGTGCACGACGCGTTCGTTGACCCCGCTTCTCCTGAGCCACTCTTTAAGAACTCAAAAACCTTCGAAGGTAACAATATTGCTGCCTCGATCCTGTACACTGCCGCTAGTATTTTTTTCTTTTCCCCACCCTTCAATGAGATCGTAAATTCTGAAACATTCGCACTCCTCTTTTCTCCAAAACAACTCGTCAACACGATTTGAGAATGAATTCTTTTTCCTTCCGAAACGTACTTTGAATTGATAATTACTGAATTCGCCCCTGAATCCAATGTTGCCCTTAGTGGGATTTTGTCAACAATTACATCTACGTACTGCAATTCATTAAATAAAAAGTTATTTTGATTAGAAATAGAAGTTTCAATTTGATTTACGGCATGACCTGTATCCGTATTTCTCTTTTCTGTGTTCATCGTTTTCTTCGTGCAATTCCTTGCGAAATGCGGGCCTCCACAAATGTAACACGATACTGTTTTGTCTGATCAAACACTTTGGTTATGTTTTGGAAACTGTCTTTGGAATTGATTTGTATACCCCATGTTCGCGCGGTTCTTACTATAAACATCATCGCTTTTACTCGTAAAAGTATTTGGGTTCCGAGAGTCATGCAGAGATCTGCTTTTCGAAATGAAAAATATATCGCACGCTTTTCCTAATTCATCTGGCGTCATCCACTGATCCGCCTGCATAATTTTAATATGTGAAGCAGTTTCTGGCTCTAAAGTATCTAAAAATTTATCACTTATCATTAAATCAACTAAGGATTTAAAATCAACAACGTTCCTAATTTTCAAGTAGTATTTAAACATCGCACTTAAACGTTTGGCGAATTGCACATGGGTTTCATCTGCTTGCCTTTTGGCTTTTCTAAAATTAAGTAAACACTCCTGCGCAGTGGGCTGGAACTCTCTTAAAATTAATGATTTAACTAAATCGTACTCTTTTATTTCGTCATCTTTTATGTACAGTAAAACATTGTGTGCTCTCTCACCAAGAATATTAATAAGGATTTCTGCTTTCAAGTTTTCGGGGACATTTTTGACTCTAAATGACCGTTCTAGGGATTGGAAAAAAAGACCAAAATTTTCAGTTTTCGTTGGGATTTGTATAGTCAGCGTTTTTACACTCTTAATTAAATTTTCTAAATTATTTGTATCTCCTTTTGAACTTTGTTGTGTTGCTTGCCCTTCTGCCAAAGCTTTCTGAAGTTCAATTTCTCGTTCAATTTGCTGTAGTTTAATTTTTTCTAACTCTAGTTGTGATTTGGTCTCTTGCAGCTGCCGTTCGGCTTTCGCCTGCCTGTCCTCGACGGACAAAATCGGAATCGTCTTTAAAAGCTGCGGATTTTTCAAATTTGGTTTTCAATTCAATTATTGTTTCTTTAGACGTCGCTTGTTCTCCAATTTCCTTGAGAACATTTATTAAGTCCTCCTTTCTTGTATTTTTGTGTAACGACATATTATATGCAGTTATACTTATTAAAATAGAAGGATATTAAAAGGTATCTTACCCTTTTTTTTTCTTCTTTCGTGGAACTCCCTTCTACATGTACAGGCAAATAGGTATCCAATGAAATGCACACACAAATGTTCACAGTCCAGATCGCGTTAGGTGCAGTATTCACAGTCCTTACAGTCCATATCGCGTTTATTCAAATATTAACAACAGTCCTCACAGTTCATATCGCGGCCGTGACCCCATATTTTGTGGGATTATTGTACAGTTCTAGGGGTATTCAATAATCACACTCTTGTTTGTTTCTAATCTAACGTTTAATTTCACAGTTCTACTCACTAAGACAGATGTTTACACATATAATACAGTATTTACAATTAGATTAAGCCATCGTGCTGAGAGTGACCTGCGCCTCTCTCTCCTGGACAACGGGTTGGTGGGTCCCTACTCGGACACCGTTCTCGTCACTTCCTTCAGCCCCGGATCATCGACCTGCGCGTCTAGAGTCCGCTCGCTGAATCCTGATCTTCACGATAATACTGAGGTACAGGAGTGTTGAGAGTGACCTGCGCGTCTCTCTCGTGAACAACGGATTGGTGGGTCCCTACTCGGCCACCGTTCTCGTTACTCTCCCTTCAGCCCCGGATCATCGACCTCCTCGTCTAGCGTCCGCTCGCTGAATCCTCCCTCCTTCGTTAACTCCCGGTGGCTGCCTTGACAGCGCCCTCTATTGAATGTTCATGTGGAAATTTCCCATATATATATATATATATATATATATATATATATATATATATATATATATATATATATATATATATATATATATATATAAACACATTTTAATACCTTTTATTATATTATAATAAGAGTTTGAAAAGTATTGCAAAATAAAGTTATGTCGAAAAAAAATTTCAGTTTCTTAATAACAAGAATGAGCTTTAAATTCTTGTGAGCATACAAACCTCATAGAGAACATTAATCCATTTTGCATACACATTTATAACTTTTTTTTCGATTTATTTATTGTGACTCGTGGAACCCCTGGGCATGTATCGTGGAACTCCAGGGTTCCGTGGAACACAGTTTGAAGACCACTGTTGTGGAGTGGATACTTTCTTAGTGGGTGAAAATTCTGGAATTGTCATTTGATGTTTAACGTTGCTCTACAAAGCAACAAGAGGGCTATTGATCACAAACCTCGTAATTTTGAACCTCGGTCGAGTAATGAGGAGAACATCTGAGCTGGCAACCCTCTTTCCTAACTACCACATCAGCGGGAGGAATGGCCTCATCTACACGGCGTGTCTTTAGTGGCAACAGGATTCAAACCCACGACACTCGAGCCACGAGCTCGTGACTATAACCACCAAGCTACCGGGGTCACCAGAAATAACAAAAACTCTAGTGAAAAGGTTAAGGGAGTTAGAATTAGATTTGAATTGTCGGCATGTGACAAAAGGGTAGCAATATGAAACGGAAATATAAAGGTGTAAGATCTAGAATAATTGCTCTAAACCTATCACCTTGCTAATCATCTCTTAATTTTCTATATAGTTTGTGATCTCACTTCCAGTAGTATGTACTGTAGAAATTGGTACTGGATATTTCAATGCTTATTTTCTGCATCTAGAAAGATGGGAAATTCTACAAAAGCATTAATCTAAAATAATTTTGTGATACCCGTTGGGAAGCTAAAATAGATTCGGTTAAAGCAGTGTTTGAACAAGCTCGTAATAACCGAGAAGAATTCATTAACTAAAAATTTATTGGATTCAATACAAGAAATGCCAATTATTTTTAATAGAATGGTTAGCAATATTGTCTAAAATTGACACTATCAATGAACTATTTCTAGCAAAAACATTTGTTCTCTATATTTGTCCAAAAACTTAGGGAAAAAAATTAACATGTATTCAGACGAAGTAAAAGTGCAAGAATATAATTTCTATATTTAAGAATATTTTCCTGAATATTTTTCCTATTGAAATTGGTCATTTAAAGCATTTCATCACAAATACTTGTTATCTCAGATCATCTCAGTTTATTCAACTTTATTCTCGTTTTTGTGACTGAAAGACCGGCATTTTCAGTATTATAGATAAGTTCGATCCAACTTTAGGCAAATTCTCTTTTTTTATTCCTTTGACTTTCACTACTAGTCATATAGTGGTAGTAAAGAAGTTGTTTCTTTTATTAACTTCACCTTAAGTAGAAGTAAATTTACTATAGCACCACGAAAAACTTTTTTGTTTTTATAAAAAGAGATATTTGTGAGAATAATCGGTTCTTTTAAGGAAATGGCTATTAACCCATACTTTTACAACTGAAGCCTGTTAGAAAAATTATTTTTATGGGAGCAAAGAAATTTTATTTATTTATTTTTTTTTTTGTTATCCCAAACGATCAGTTTCAGTCACTTCATATTTTTTAATTCTAATAATTTGAATTGATTTATATAAGAGTTACGATGTTAATTAAATATGTTTTTCAACGACCACACAATTATTACAAATTTTCCACAATTATTAATAACATAAAAATAAGACTTTTAATAAGGGTTGAGTGACTGAATATTAACGTCGCACTTTTTCCTTAATCGAGGACTTTTGGCAATCGATCTCCTAATTATGAACCATAATCAAGTGACGAGAATGATACTTGAGCTAGCCCCCCTCTACTAACTTCCACACCACACCAACTGAAGGAGGTTTGAACAAAGGCATGTGACAGCGGTAGCCGAGTGGTTAAGGTATCGGATCGTGGCTGGCCTTGTCACGAGTTCAAGCCCAGTACGACTAAAGACCCGCCGTGTATGGGAGCGATGCACGTTATATTTGTCGAGAGCTCTAACGTCCTCTCGTTGGTGTGGTGAGGTAGTGAGGAGAGAGGGAGTACCAGCTCAGATGTCGTCCACGTCACTTGACAATGGTTCAAAATTACGTGGTCCGTCGCCAAAAGCCCTCGTGTAGCTGTACAGTGCAACGTTAATATTCACTCACTCACTACTCATTGTTCCTGTGTACGCCGAAATTCGAATAATTACGCATTTCACGAATTCTGAATTACATCTTTGATAAAAGTGTCGCATAACAATGCACCTGACACATTCTATGTTGTACATGTAAATGAAAATTCAAGTTTTAAGTCACACACTCTCTGTCATTGATTTTAGTAACAATAATAATAATTTGATGTTAATGTCATTAGATAACATTAAGAGATTAGCTTCTATATAATATAATTGTAGGTTAAAACGATTTTTGTCCCAAAGAAAATTATAAGTTCCTTTCCTAATTCATTTAAAAGATATTGTTTAATTTTTACGCATGTGTGTGTTGGGTAACCAAATAACAGCTTCATTTAATGTAGTAACTCATAAAATAGGCTACATTATGTGGTACCCTGTTTAAGAAAATGCAGATGGTAGAAATAAATTGTACTTAAATTTGAATTTCTGAATTGCCTTATAAGAAACTCTCATCAAAAACATAATAAGTTTCGATACAAGTCTTTAAAAAGAAAACGTCATTTTTCTGTGAAAATGGTCATTAGAGCACTTGTCATAAATTGTTATAATCTTTTTTAACCACATTTCCATTTCTTATTTTATAAAATAATGTTATTATTTCTAGTATTTATGAAAATACGACAAAACTGTGTACTATGACTTCCATTTCAGACGACATTAACTATTTTGCAACCTTCTTCAGTTGAAAAAAATACGTATTAAAAAATTACAGATTTACAGACATTATTAGTTTCTGTTTTTCTTTACAAATTTTAATACAGAATTAGATTAAAGTTTAAAAAGGAAGGTCTTTATTCGATCATTTCTACATATGTTCTGACACCGAGAGCAGAGAGGAAAAAGCACGCCATGGTGGTGGTTTCAAGTGGATAACACTTGAAAAACATATGGTAAGTCTCGCTGCTTTGAAGAGGGTGCTTGCAAGTTAATGCTGACATATGTTGACTATTAAATCTAACGATCTGGAATTAGACAAGTTTATTGGCTAGGCCATATGTTCGGAAGAAATAAATGGGTGATTAGTTTGATACTTGAAGATGGGAACTCAGAAAGATGATTCAAGTGCTACATAGGTAATTTAATTTTTAATCTAATTCAATTATCCTTACATTTGCCCCCCAATTTTAAAAGGGAGTCATGGCGTGGTTTTTTTTTCTCTCTTTACAAACTTAATTTTCAATAAACACAAAACACAATACATAACATTATTTAGAAAGACATATTAAACACAGTAGAAATATTTAAGCCATAGTAATACTAAAATCAAAAAGCAATACAATAAACGAAACTATAACAACAAACACAGTAAGGACACTTCCAACATTTCAAGTGGCCGCGGTAGCCGAGTGGTATAGGTATCGGATCGTGGCTTGCTTTGTCACGAGTTCGATCCCAGTACCACTAAAGACCCGCCGTGTAGGGCAGCGATGCACGTTAAATCTGTCGAGAGCTGAAACGTCCTCCCGTTGGTGTGGTGTGGTAGTTAGGAGAGGGGGTGCCAGCTCAGGTGTCGTCCACGTCACTTGACCATGGTTCAAAATTACGTGGTCCGTCGCCAAAAGCCCTCGTGTAGCTGAACAGCGCGACGTTAATATTCAATCAATCCAACATTTCAATCGATAAACATGAATTTCCATACATATAATTGAAGATTAGCTTGTTCAAATCTATTCGACATCTAGAATAAGAGCTCGCGTTTCCTCCTATTCCTTCATAATAATAGATTCGTATTATATAGCTGGTAGATATTTTCAAAAAAATTATGTTGGAAAATAATATATCAAACAATAAGATAGTAAATATAAAAATACATGAAATCATACAAATGTTAAAATAATAATTTTGAATAAAAATCTACTCTGGCGCCATCGTAGTAATACCTTATATTGTTACACACATTTTGCATATATGAAATACATTTTTTAAAAAGATAAAAAAAAATATAGACACTAATAAAATGAAATTATTAATAATATGAAAACGGTGTATAGCACAACTTCTATGCACTATCCAACACAATAAACAATGTTTTATTTCATATGCGTTATAAAATATAAAAATTATAAGAATATAAGAACTCTTTTTTATTATTTTGAATCGGAAAAGTGGACTCACTTCAATAATAACTTTTAGTATTTCTGAAAATTTTTCACAACATTCATTGTAACTTAATATCGCATGCAATATTTTGAATCTTTCCGTAACCTTCTAAAAATACGTTTCATAGAAAAAATTCTTGAGTTTCTCTTGCATCATACATTCACTAATAAAACTGTATCACCTTACTTAACTTTGAACACATCTCTCTGAGAAATCTGCGTCATCAACTCACAGATGTTCAGGGATGCTGATAAGAAACAATGAGAGGTGTACATATCAAACTAAACAAGTTTGTCCTCTTAATGTTTCGAGACATATACAAAATCATAATGATTGTATTCTCCCTCATCCACTGCATAATATCCAAAATTAAGCTTCAAGTTATTAAATTAATTTTAATTTTAGGTAAGGAAAATTTCTTGAAATAGTGAATTCTGATATATGGCCGGTATATCAAAACACACAATTTCAGAATAAAAAAAAATAAATGACATGCAGTAAGATTACTGCTGAATAAAATAATTAACAAAACAATAAAATTCAGTGAAGAAAAAAGAATATAACTTGACTTGACTTTTGTTTCTTATAAAAATCAATATCTCTAGTATTAGTTCATTAGTCATTTTTCTAAAAACTTAATTTATATCTTTCCGTTTAAAACACCAATTGCTATCATAACTGTTAACTCATTCGACATCTTAAGATAAAATTATGAGAAGTATATTAAAATTTCTCAAAATTTTGTATGACTATAAATCTATATACTTTGTTTTTCTCAATTAAAATATAAAGAAAATATCTCATTTATAACACAACTATATTATAAAAATTTTTTAAATACCATATCATATTGTCACGGAGTTCGAAAGAAGTACACAGTTCAATTAAACAAACATTTAGATTTATTCTAACGCTGGGAGCTCGATACAACACTGGACTGAGAACATCCCCAACTGGCGATGAACTCTGCTTTTATACACTTCGGAATATTCGAGAAATACCCAGTATGCACTCTAAAGAATGATCTGGATTCATCTAGAACCTAGAGAAACAATACATTAAAAACGGGAACAAAATTCCAGTCTTTGGATAAATCTGCCGGGGCCGGGATTCGAACCCGAGACCTGAGGAAGTTCAGTCCAACGCTGTGCCGACTCGGCTATCGGGACTTGTAGCAAATTATGCGTGCGGCATTGCTCCCCTCGAAAAAGAAGACAGCGCCCCGCTGTCATTTTGTTCAAGGGTCTTTATTCTGGAACGAGTGATGGGTCCTTTGTATGATTCTTTGGGAGGAATATCCTCGGTTTCGATTTGCTCGGCGGGATCATGGTACGGTTTCATACGCAGTACATGGACAACTTCTCTTAGTTTTCTTTTTCGTGAAGCAGGATCAAAATCTTGTACTTCGTAAGTCACGGCTGATAAACGGCGTAGCACCTGATATAGTCCGAAATACCTTCTTAAGAGTTTTTCGGAGAGACCGACTTTTCTCACTGGAGTATAAACCCATACGAGATCTCCGGGAGCGTAGGATACCATTTGGTGTTTGGAATCGTAACGTCGACGATCTTTGTCTTGAGCTCTCAGAGTGTGCACTCGGGCTAGCTGTCGTGATTCTTCGGCTCTGGCTGCTATCTTGGTGATGTTATTGTCATCAAAATCGTTAGGACAGAATGGTAGCATTGTATCTAGTGTCGTTTCCGCTTCACGACCATGAAGTAAATAGAACGGCGTAAAACCTGTGGTCTCTTGTTTAGCGGTATTATAAGCGAAGGTTACAAATGGTAGAATTTCATCCCAATTTTTCTGCTCTACATCCACATACATTGACAACATGTCGGCCAAGGTCTTATTGAAGCGCTCTGTCAGTCCATTTGTTTGGGGATGATACGCCGTTGTGAAACGATGATCAATGTTACACAAGTCGACGAGAGAGGAAACAAGTCTGGATCGAAAGACGGCTCCACGATCTGTGATAATTACTCGAGGAGCTCCATGCCTGAGGACAATTTCTTCAAGTAAGAACTTCGCTATTTCGGCGACTTCGGCTGTCGGCAAGGCTTTTGTTATTGCATATCGCGTTGAGTAATCCGTGCAGACTATTATCCATTTGTTTCCATGAGCAGACTTTGGAAATCTCCCATGGAGATCAATTCCAATGCGATGGAAAGGAGCTATAGCTGGAGGGATGGGAACTAAACGTCCAGGTGGTCGTTGAGGAACGGATTTTCTCCTTTGACACTCCCGACAATGCATGACATACCGAACGACATTTCGGTACATTCCCGGCCAGTAAAATCCCTTGCGAATCCTGTCATAAGTTTTCGCAAAACCAAGGTGTCCTGTGGTGGGGGCGTCATGAAAGTGCCTTAGTATGTCTGCTCGTAGATGTTTAGGAATGACTGGTAACCACAACTTTCCATCTGGATCAAAATTCTTCCTGCAAAGGATACCGTCGATGAATCTGAATTCTTCGTTTTTGGATGAGTTGCTCAAAAGTTTTAATTTCGCAAGGTCTTGATCTTCTTTCTGTTCCACCGCAAGGTTCATACTCGTCGTGACTGCTAAAAATTTGTCTGGTGTTTCCGTTTCCTCTTCCACTGGATTTCTCGAAAGAGCGTCGGCGTCACTATGCTTCTTACCGGTTTTATATTTTACGTCAAAATCATGCTCTTGAAGTCGGAGGGCCCATCTGGCAAGCCTTCCTGAAGGATCCTTTAAATTCATGAGCCAGCACAAGGAATGATGGTCAGTTACAACAGTAAAGTGTTTTCCGAATATGTACGGCCGGAATTTGTTGGTAGCCCATACGATGGCAAGACATTCCCTTTCTGTGGTGGAATAATTCTTTTCGGCTTTTGTCAGAGTTCTAGAAGCGTATGCTATAACTTTCTCGACATTATTCTGAATTTGTACTAGGACAGCTCCGATACCGTACCCGCTTGCATCGGTATGGATTTCTGTAGAAGCTCTTTCTTCGTACATCCCCAATACTGGATCCGAAGTAAGTGCTTTCTTAAGACTGTTAAATGCTTCCACCTCTTCAGGACCCCAATGAAACTCCACGCCACTTTTCAGCAACGACTACAAAGGTTCGGCGAGATAACAGAAACCTTTAATAAATCTTCTAAAGTATGAACAAAGGCCAAGAAAACTTCGTATGTCATGTATATTCTTTGGAGTGGGAAAATTTCTTACGGCTTTTATTTTGTCGGGATCGGGACGAACGACATTACTAGATACAAGATGGCCTAGAATCTTTACTTCTTGGGCAGCAAAAAGAAACTTCTTTTAATTTAATTTAAGACCAGCTTCCTGAAGACATTTTAGAACAAGTCTTAATCGTATAAGATGGTCTTCAAAAGTTTCTGAGAACACTATTATGTCATCTAGGTAACAAAGACACATAGTCCATTTAAAATGGCGTAGCAAATTGTCCATCATTCTCTCGAAGGTCGCAGGTGCATTACAGAGACCACACGGCATGACTTTAAACTCGTATAAGTCTTCGGGGGTAATAAATGCCGTCTTTTCACGACCCGCTTCGTCTATTTCAATTTGCCAATAACCAGATCGGAGATCCATGGAAGAAAAGAACTTGGCACCTTTCAGACAGTCGAGCGTATCGTCAATACGAGGCAGAGGATAAACGTCTTTTTTCGTGACGCTATTCAGCTTGCGATAATCGACGCAAAAACGCCAACTACCGTCTTTTTTTCTTACGAGCACAACGGGTGATGACCAAGGACTTTCAGAGGGTTGGACGATACCTTCATCAAGCATTTTCTGAACCTCTTCATGAATGGTACGTCTTTCAGTCGGTGAGACTCTGTAGGCTCGTTGGTTGATTGGAGCATGATTACCAGTAAAAATCCTGTGTTTCACATTCGTCTTCGCGGCTGTCGACTTGTCGGTCTTCGTGAAAAGCCCAGAAAATTTCCGGAGTAGTTCGGATAGCTTGTTTCTCTGTTCGTCACTTAACTCGGGTGACATCATTAACGAACAATTCATCTGTGACTCCGAAGTTTCTTGCTGGTCATCCAAGCAACCCGATGTGTCGGAAATAACACATAGATGCCCTTCATTTAGTGGTTCAGCTTGGCCTATGCACATTCCTCTAGGGATGATTTGGTTTCGGAACTGCAGGTTGGTAACCCAGACATCACTTTTTCCGTTACGATATGTGGATACCATGGACGGTGTAGCAATATTTTTCTCGAAGAGCAAATGTTTGCTGCCGTCTAGAACTACATTTATGTCTCCTCGGGTTTGATATCCTGATACTGTTATTCTAGTTAAAGAATGCGGCTTAAGTGTATAGTCTCTGGTGGCATACAAATTCCAGGCGTCAGGCGCTGTGGAGTCTCGACAGATGTCTTCTAGAACAAGTTCATTTTGTCCACAGTCTATAACGGCTTGAGACGCCTCTAAAAAGTCCCATCCTAGGATGACGTCATGGCTACAATGTGATAAAACAATAAATTCAAACGGCAGTTCTCGATTGTTTATACGGACACGTAAAACACATTTCCCTATCGGCCGAACAAAATTTCCATCCGCAACTTTCAGCATAACGCTCTTGGCATCAGCAAACAGAACTTTCTTTAAAAATCGGCGATACTTATCGGATATGACAGAAAACGATGCCCCAGAATCTATTAGAGCACGTATCGGCTTCTTATCTATTATTACGTCTAGTTGGTTACCAGTCATCTTGGCGGTCGACGGAGGATTTCCAGTACACGTGGCCTCACCTCCTTGGAAGGTCTCTCTCTTTAGTTTTCCTCGCTCCTACGGCCTGGCGACTGACTGGATCGGCGATATGGCGACGGGGATCTGTAACGACGTATTGGGGATCGGCCTCTCGTGGGACTTGGCGTAAAACGGCGAGAAGAGTTTGATCGGCGTATTTCTTCTTCAGTGCCAACGTCGTCGAAGTTCCGTCGGCGGTTTCGAGAGTTGTCATAGACAGCCTTTCTCTCTCGGCAGTAGCGCATTACATGTCCAGGACGTCAGCAGTGGAAACAAACAGGTCTGTTGTCAGCCGTTCTCCACACATCTGTTTTTCTTGGTTCAGGTGGGAATTTCTGAACAGGAGCTCTGTATTTCCTGGTTACAGCGGCGTATGTTGGTCGTGGTCTAGTTTCTGTAGGTTTTGTTGACACTGGGGCCAAAACCCTTTCAACTTCGTCTTGAACGATCTCTTCTAAGGATTGGGGATCGGAGTCCAAAGATTCTTGCGTCTGGTTAACTAGTCGATGGACTTCTTCTCGTACGATTGTGCGAATAAGAGAGACCAAATCAGTCTCATCCGTCAGGGATGCAACCGGTACGACGTTTGGAAGCCTTTCAAATCTCGGTCGACCAACTCTCTTCTGCTTCATATCTTCGATATAGTTGCACCATTTGATAAAACTTGCTGTGTCGTTGATTTCTCTCGTCAACAGGACCTGATAAATATCCTCAGCAACACCTTTCATTAGGTGTGACACTTTTTCGTCTTCTTTCATCAGAGGATTTACCTCTTGGCAAAGTCCTAATACACTTTGTATGTAGGACTGTGTACTCTCGCCTGAACGCTGGGCTCGGCATTTTAGTTGTTCTTCTGCCCTTCTAGTATATTTTTGACGGTCACCGAAAAGTCCACTTAGTCCATTTTTAAACGCTTCCCAGGAATCTAAGGCGTCTTCGTTGTTGACATACCACTGTCTCGCAGTACCGTCAAGAAAGAAATAAACGTTAGCCAGGCACATCATGTCATCCCACTTGTTAAAGTTGGCTACTCGATCGTACTCTTTAAGCCATTTGAGAGGGTCTTCCCCAGGCGCTCCTCGAAAGGTCGATGGGCTCCTCCATTGCTGTAACGAAGGTGTTACTACAGCGGGCTTGGCTTCTTGCTCGGTCGGCATTTTTGTCCTCTTCCTACTATTTTCTTTTAACAGTCCGAATTCGGGGATAATCCTCTTAACCGGAGGCTCCTGCGAAGGTTGTCGCTATTATCCACGTTTGACGTAATTGTACCCCGCGCCTCCACCAAACTTGTCACGGAGTTCGAAAGAAGAGTACACAGTTCAATTAAACAAACAATTAGATTTATTCTAACGCTGGGAGCTCGATACAACACTGGACTGAGAACATCCCCAACTGGCGATGAACTCTGCTTTTATACACTTCGGAATATTCGAGAAATACCCAGTATGCACTCTAAAGAATGATCTGGATTCATCTAGAACCTAGAGAAACAATACATTAAAAACGAGAACAAAATTCCAGTCTTTGGATAAATCAGCCGGGGCCGGGATTCGAACCCGAGACCTGAGGACGTTCAGTCCAACGCTCTGCCAACTCGGCTATCGGGACTTGTAGCAAATTATGCGTGCGGCAATATCATATATTATTCTTTTTCGCCGAAAAGTCTTGTTAAGCAGAACTCAGTTATTTCTGTATTACGTAAGATGTTTCTTTTAGTTATAATCTTCTTCTCATTATTATGTGTATTCTGTTGAATGTAATTTAACTGAAAATTTTCAGATGGATGAAAATGTCTTAAACGAACTGAATGAACCAATTCAGTGTCAGTTTTATTAAGGGCATTGGGTCTATCAATTTCAAATAATACATCAGAACATTTTCTTAAAACGGTATAAGGGCCTCAATAAGGAGGACTTAATTTCCTTGTATTGGGGTATTGAAATTCCTCATACATTACTAAGTCACCAACCTTGAAATCAGCTTCCTGAATTTTTTTATCATATCTAATCTTATTTATTTTATAATATTGTTCTGTTCTTTCTTTGGCTAATTTTCTTGCTTCTTCTAAGGGAGGATATATCTCATTATCTTTTAGCGAAATTTCGAAAGGTAAATTACCATACATTAAGTAGGTTGGAGGGAAACCTGTTATTGTATGTGGAGTTTGATTATACTGATGGGTGACTTTTTCTAGAATTTTTGTCCATGGGACTTTATTTGAACTATTACTAATTTCACATTTTAAGCGGGTAATAATGGTTTGATTTACACGTTCAACCTTTCCATTGGTTTGTGGCCTGTGAGAAGTAGTTAATAATTGAGTGACATTATTATGTTTTAAAAAATGCTTAAATTTTGAAGAGGTGAACGCAGTATTTCTATCACTTAAAATTTTTTCCGGTATGTGATGCTGAAAGATTTGTCTTAAACAATTTATATAAGTATCTGTTGTTGCATTTTTTGATGGGAAAGTCCAAATGTACCTAGTTGCATGATCAATAATAATGTGTAAATATTTTTAACAGAGTTGTAATAATTTAAACCACCTACACTATCTATCGATAAAAGTTCAAAGGGTTTTTCACAAAGGGGAAGTGATTGCATCAGTCCGTATCTTCTCTGATGTGACTTCTTATTTATTTGACAAGTTTCACATAATTTCGTATATCAGTAATAATGTTTATCCAATAATATTGTGGTGATATTAATTTTAACATGGTAGCTACACCAGGGTGGCCAAATTTTTTATGAGTTGTTTCCATTAATTTCACTCTTAGAGCTTTGGGTACAAATATTTTAGTTAAACCTTGTCTTTTAACTAAAAAAACACCATCTCTCTTAAAATATTTAGGAGCTGATGTATTTTCTATATTTTGAAAATGACTTATTTCATTGATATCTAATAAAGGTTCTGGGGGTGTATTAATTATATGATAAGCAATAGGATTTCTTGTTAACATATCAGCTTCAACATTAGTCCTACCTTTCTTGTATTTTATATCAAAATCATACATAGAAACTTTTAAATACCATCTAAAAAGTCTACCCGTGGGATTTTTGAAATTTTTAAGCCAAACTAATGCATTATGATCGGTATGAACTGTGAAATGAGATCCATGAAGATAGCAATGGAATTTATCTAAACTATCAATTATAGCTAAGCATTCTAATTCAGTTATTGTATAATTAATTTCATAATTTCTCAGTCGTCTTGAGTGGAATGCAATCGGATGTTGATTTCCATTGGGTTTTTGTTGTTTGAGGATACATTAGATCGCAGTTTTCGATGCATCTACATAAAGATGACAGGGATAATTAGGGTTGAATATAGCTAAAATGGGCTTTGAAATTAAACTGTCTTTAAGTTTTTGAAAAGATTGTTGACATTCTGGGGTCCAATTCTAATTTTGATTCTTTTTAAGAAGATTATTTAAGGGCATTCTTAATTTTGCATATTGAGGAATGAATTTATAATAGACATTATAATACTACCAAGAAATCTTTGTAAATCCTTTACATTTCTAGGGGGTAAAAGTTTTTTAATTATTTCGACATTTGTATTATTTGGAGTGTATGACCCTTGTTTTATTTCATATCCTAAGAAATCAATGGTATCTTTGCCAAATTTACACTTTGATAATTTTAATTTAATATTTTCTATTCCACAAATTTTAAAAAATTCCTCTAAATGTTTTGCATGTTCTTCAATTGATTCCGAAAATACTATTATATCGTCAAAATAATTTAATGCAAATTTTGTTTGGTATTTATTTAAAATCTGTCTAATAGCTCTTTGAAATATAGCTGGAGAATTTTTATATCCAAAAGGCAAACGATTAAATTGAAAAAGAGCGTAATTTGATGTAAATGCAAGTTTTTCAGATTCATTATCATCTAATTTAATGTGCCAATAACCACTACATAGGTCGATGGTTGAGAAAAATTTTGCATGTGTTAATTTGTCTAAAACTGCATCTATTCGGGGAATTGGCTCTGCATCTAATTTTGTGATAGCGTTTAGCTTTCTGTAATCGATACATAATCGTGTACGAGCATTATCCTCTTTTTTAAAAGCCAATGTTATTGGGGCAGCGTAAGAACTATAAGATGGTTTTATTATTCCTGCTTTCAATAATGCATCTAATTGCTTTTTTATTTCCGTATCATCTTTTAAAGATGTCCTATATGGTCGATTTGCAATGGGTAATTCTGAGGTAAGTATTATTTTAGGAAAATTACATTTTATCTCGCCCACATCAAACTTATTTTTAGCAAAGACATTTTTATATTTATCAATAATCATATTAATAATATCATAATCCCTATTAGGAATTATTTCTATATTAAACACATTATCATTTTTCTTAGTGATAATTTTATTATTACTAAATTTAAGAGTTTCATTTTCTTTAAGATTTTTCTTAGATTCATAATTTTTTTAAATTTCTTTTCCTCTTTGAAAAATTTTATAATCACTAAAATTAATATTTATTTCAAAAATACTCATAGTTTTATTAGAAATTATTAAATATTTCTGTTCTACATTTACTATGAGGAATTTAATATTTTCAATAATTTCTCCTATTTTCAATTGTAAAGTAATTGCCTCACTCACCTCAATTTCTCCATTGATGGTGGCAATTTTTGTTTTGATATACTCTACATTGTGGTATCCCTTGATTTGTGATATTATATTTTTTGGAATAATATTGACACTTGATCCTGTATCCAAGAGAACACCAACTTGTTTGAAGTTGATTCTTCCTTGGATGATCATAAGTTCTCATGTTTGATGAGGTTGGAATACCGTATTATTGTTTTGTGTTCTATGACGGGGGTAGAAAGTTGGAGCATTGGGTCGCAAAGCTGTCGGTCGTTGTGGAAATCGTTGGTTTCTCGGATATAGGGTCAGCCGCTGAAGTTGAAAGGAAGGGTGATGATAAGGTGATGGAAACTGAGGAGAGTATACCTTATATCTTGTATTGGTTATGGTCTCCGGATGTTGAGATTGGTCATTTCCCCAATTCCATCCTCCATATTGTTGTCTATGGGCAAATTGATTCGTATGATAAGGTATTCTTGTCATTGGATACTTCGGGTATATAAAATCATTCTTACTTAATTTTGATTTTTCTTGGATATCTAAGAGTTTCATTTTTTCCTTCAGTTCCTCTATGTTGCTGCAACTTTGTAACTGTATTTCTATGCCTCTATTTTCTTTTAATCCTCTTATGATGTAATATTTTTCAGCTTCTTCTTCCGTGTTTATCCGGGATGCGATTTCTTTTTCCGTACCATAGATTAATTCTGGTAACCCAACGTCCTCAGCTAACAAATGCAGAGTGCCGTCAGTCTTCCATAAAATTCTTCATATCAGTTATTACTGCAGTTGGCTTTCGTGTTTATATTAAAATATTTTATAAAAAAGATTAGTTTTTTACATTAAGATCGCAGACAAAGATCCTGTCAGCTTTAATTCTGTCATGATTTTGAAGACAGAATTAGATTAAAGTTTAAAAAGGAAGGTCTTTATTCGATCATTTCTACATATGTTCTGACACCGAGAGCAGAGAGGAAAAAGCACGCCATGGTGGTGGTTTCAAGTGGATAACACTTGAAAAACATATGGTAAGTCTCGCTGCTTTGAAGAGGGTGCTTGCAAGTTAATGCTGACATATGTTGACTATTAAATCTAACGATCTGGAATTAGACAAGTTTATTGGCTAGGCCATATGTTCGGAAGAAATAAATGGGTGATTAGTTTGATACTTGAAGATGGGAACTCAGAAAGATGATTCAAGTGCTACATAGGTAATTTAATTTTTAATCTAATTCAATTATCCTTACATTTGCCCCCCAATTTTAAAAGGGAGTCATGGCGTGGTTTTTTTTTCTCTCTTTACAAACTTAATTTTCAATAAACACAAAACACAATACATAACATTATTTAGAAAGACATATTAAACACAGTAGAAATATTTAAGCCATAGTAATACTAAAATCAAAAAGCAATACAATAAACGAAACTATAACAACAAACACAGTAAGGACACTTCCAACATTTCAAGTGGCCGCGGTAGCCGAGTGGTATAGGTATCGGATCGTGGCTTGCTTTGTCACGAGTTCGATCCCAGTACCACTAAAGACCCGCCGTGTAGGGCAGCGATGCACGTTAAATCTGTCGAGAGCTGAAACGTCCTCCCGTTGGTGTGGTGTGGTAGTTAGGAGAGGGGGTGCCAGCTCAGGTGTCGTCCACGTCACTTGACCATGGTTCAAAATTACGTGGTCCGTCGCCAAAAGCCCTCGTGTAGCTGAACAGCGCGACGTTAATATTCAATCAATCCAACATTTCAATCGATAAACATGAATTTCCATACATATAATTGAAGATTAGCTTGTTCAAATCTATTCGACATCTAGAATAAGAGCTCGCGTTTCCTCCTATTCCTTCATAATAATAGATTCGTATTATATAGCTGGTAGATATTTTCAAAAAAATTATGTTGGAAAATAATATATCAAACAATAAGATAGTAAATATAAAAATACATGAAATCATACAAATGTTAAAATAATAATTTTGAATAAAAATCTACTCTGGCGCCATCGTAGTAATACCTTATATTGTTACACACATTTTGCATATATGAAATACATTTTTTAAAAAGATAAAAAAAAATATAGACACTAATAAAATGAAATTATTAATAATATGAAAACGGTGTATAGCACAACTTCTATGCACTATCCAACACAATAAACAATGTTTTATTTCATATGCGTTATAAAATATAAAAATTATAAGAATATAAGAACTCTTTTTTATTATTTTGAATCGGAAAAGTGGACTCACTTCAATAATAACTTTTAGTATTTCTGAAAATTTTTCACAACATTCATTGTAACTTAATATCGCATGCAATATTTTGAATCTTTCCGTAACCTTCTAAAAATACGTTTCATAGAAAAAATTCTTGAGTTTCTCTTGCATCATACATTCACTAATAAAACTGTATCACCTTACTTAACTTTGAACACATCTCTCTGAGAAATCTGCGTCATCAACTCACAGATGTTCAGGGATGCTGATAAGAAACAATGAGAGGTGTACATATCAAACTAAACAAGTTTGTCCTCTTAATGTTTCGAGACATATACAAAATCATAATGATTGTATTCTCCCTCATCCACTGCATAATATCCAAAATTAAGCTTCAAGTTATTAAATTAATTTTAATTTTAGGTAAGGAAAATTTCTTGAAATAGTGAATTCTGATATATGGCCGGTATATCAAAACACACAATTTCAGAATAAAAAAAAATAAATGACATGCAGTAAGATTACTGCTGAATAAAATAATTAACAAAACAATAAAATTCAGTGAAGAAAAAAGAATATAACTTGACTTGACTTTTGTTTCTTATAAAAATCAATATCTCTAGTATTAGTTCATTAGTCATTTTTCTAAAAACTTAATTTATATCTTTCCGTTTAAAACACCAATTGCTATCATAACTGTTAACTCATTCGACATCTTAAGATAAAATTATGAGAAGTATATTAAAATTTCTCAAAATTTTGTATGACTATAAATCTATATACTTTGTTTTTCTCAATTAAAATATAAAGAAAATATCTCATTTATAACACAACTATATTATAAAAATTTTTTAAATACCATATCATATTGTCACGGAGTTCGAAAGAAGTACACAGTTCAATTAAACAAACATTTAGATTTATTCTAACGCTGGGAGCTCGATACAACACTGGACTGAGAACATCCCCAACTGGCGATGAACTCTGCTTTTATACACTTCGGAATATTCGAGAAATACCCAGTATGCACTCTAAAGAATGATCTGGATTCATCTAGAACCTAGAGAAACAATACATTAAAAACGAGAACAAAATTCCAGTCTTTGGATAAATCAGCCGGGGCCGGGATTCGAACCCGAGACCTGAGGACGTTCAGTCCAACGCTCTGCCAACTCGGCTATCGGGACTTGTAGCAAATTATGCGTGCGGCAATATCATATATTATTCTTTTTCGCCGAAAAGTCTTGTTAAGCAGAACTCAGTTATTTCTGTATTACGTAAGATGTTTCTTTTAGTTATAATCTTCTTCTCATTATTATGTGTATTCTGTTGAATGTAATTTAACTGAAAATTTTCAGATGGATGAAAATGTCTTAAACGAACTGAATGAACCAATTCAGTGTCAGTTTTATTAAGGGCATTGGGTCTATCAATTTCAAATAATACATCAGAACATTTTCTTAAAACGGTATAAGGGCCTCAATAAGGAGGACTTAATTTCCTTGTATTGGGGTATTGAAATTCCTCATACATTACTAAGTCACCAACCTTGAAATCAGCTTCCTGAATTTTTTTATCATATCTAATCTTATTTATTTTATAATATTGTTCTGTTCTTTCTTTGGCTAATTTTCTTGCTTCTTCTAAGGGAGGATATATCTCATTATCTTTTAGCGAAATTTCGAAAGGTAAATTACCATACATTAAGTAGGTTGGAGGGAAACCTGTTATTGTATGTGGAGTTTGATTATACTGATGGGTGACTTTTTCTAGAATTTTTGTCCATGGGACTTTATTTGAACTATTACTAATTTCACATTTTAAGCGGGTAATAATGGTTTGATTTACACGTTCAACCTTTCCATTGGTTTGTGGCCTGTGAGAAGTAGTTAATAATTGAGTGACATTATTATGTTTTAAAAAATGCTTAAATTTTGAAGAGGTGAACGCAGTATTTCTATCACTTAAAATTTTTTCCGGTATGTGATGCTGAAAGATTTGTCTTAAACAATTTATATAAGTATCTGTTGTTGCATTTTTTGATGGGAAAGTCCAAATGTACCTAGTTGCATGATCAATAATAATGTGTAAATATTTTTAACAGAGTTGTAATAATTTAAACCACCTACACTATCTATCGATAAAAGTTCAAAGGGTTTTTCACAAAGGGGAAGTGATTGCATCAGTCCGTATCTTCTCTGATGTGACTTCTTATTTATTTGACAAGTTTCACATAATTTCGTATATCAGTAATAATGTTTATCCAATAATATTGTGGTGATATTAATTTTAACATGGTAGCTACACCAGGGTGGCCAAATTTTTTATGAGTTGTTTCCATTAATTTCACTCTTAGAGCTTTGGGTACAAATATTTTAGTTAAACCTTGTCTTTTAACTAAAAAAACACCATCTCTCTTAAAATATTTAGGAGCTGATGTATTTTCTATATTTTGAAAATGACTTATTTCATTGATATCTAATAAAGGTTCTGGGGGTGTATTAATTATATGATAAGCAATAGGATTTCTTGTTAACATATCAGCTTCAACATTAGTCCTACCTTTCTTGTATTTTATATCAAAATCATACATAGAAACTTTTAAATACCATCTAAAAAGTCTACCCGTGGGATTTTTGAAATTTTTAAGCCAAACTAATGCATTATGATCGGTATGAACTGTGAAATGAGATCCATGAAGATAGCAATGGAATTTATCTAAACTATCAATTATAGCTAAGCATTCTAATTCAGTTATTGTATAATTAATTTCATAATTTCTCAGTCGTCTTGAGTGGAATGCAATCGGATGTTGATTTCCATTGGGTTTTTGTTGTTTGAGGATACATTAGATCGCAGTTTTCGATGCATCTACATAAAGATGACAGGGATAATTAGGGTTGAATATAGCTAAAATGGGCTTTGAAATTAAACTGTCTTTAAGTTTTTGAAAAGATTGTTGACATTCTGGGGTCCAATTCTAATTTTGATTCTTTTTAAGAAGATTATTTAAGGGCATTCTTAATTTTGCATATTGAGGAATGAATTTATAATAGACATTATAATACTACCAAGAAATCTTTGTAAATCCTTTACATTTCTAGGGGGTAAAAGTTTTTTAATTATTTCGACATTTGTATTATTTGGAGTGTATGACCCTTGTTTTATTTCATATCCTAAGAAATCAATGGTATCTTTGCCAAATTTACACTTTGATAATTTTAATTTAATATTTTCTATTCCACAAATTTTAAAAAATTCCTCTAAATGTTTTGCATGTTCTTCAATTGATTCCGAAAATACTATTATATCGTCAAAATAATTTAATGCAAATTTTGTTTGGTATTTATTTAAAATCTGTCTAATAGCTCTTTGAAATATAGCTGGAGAATTTTTATATCCAAAAGGCAAACGATTAAATTGAAAAAGAGCGTAATTTGATGTAAATGCAAGTTTTTCAGATTCATTATCATCTAATTTAATGTGCCAATAACCACTACATAGGTCGATGGTTGAGAAAAATTTTGCATGTGTTAATTTGTCTAAAACTGCATCTATTCGGGGAATTGGCTCTGCATCTAATTTTGTGATAGCGTTTAGCTTTCTGTAATCGATACATAATCGTGTACGAGCATTATCCTCTTTTTTAAAAGCCAATGTTATTGGGGCAGCGTAAGAACTATAAGATGGTTTTATTATTCCTGCTTTCAATAATGCATCTAATTGCTTTTTTATTTCCGTATCATCTTTTAAAGATGTCCTATATGGTCGATTTGCAATGGGTAATTCTGAGGTAAGTATTATTTTAGGAAAATTACATTTTATCTCGCCCACATCAAACTTATTTTTAGCAAAGACATTTTTATATTTATCAATAATCATATTAATAATATCATAATCCCTATTAGGAATTATTTCTATATTAAACACATTATCATTTTTCTTAGTGATAATTTTATTATTACTAAATTTAAGAGTTTCATTTTCTTTAAGATTTTTCTTAGATTCATAATTTTTTTAAATTTCTTTTCCTCTTTGAAAAATTTTATAATCACTAAAATTAATATTTATTTCAAAAATACTCATAGTTTTATTAGAAATTATTAAATATTTCTGTTCTACATTTACTATGAGGAATTTAATATTTTCAATAATTTCTCCTATTTTCAATTGTAAAGTAATTGCCTCACTCACCTCAATTTCTCCATTGATGGTGGCAATTTTTGTTTTGATATACTCTACATTGTGGTATCCCTTGATTTGTGATATTATATTTTTTGGAATAATATTGACACTTGATCCTGTATCCAAGAGAACACCAACTTGTTTGAAGTTGATTCTTCCTTGGATGATCATAAGTTCTCATGTTTGATGAGGTTGGAATACCGTATTATTGTTTTGTGTTCTATGACGGGGGTAGAAAGTTGGAGCATTGGGTCGCAAAGCTGTCGGTCGTTGTGGAAATCGTTGGTTTCTCGGATATAGGGTCAGCCGCTGAAGTTGAAAGGAAGGGTGATGATAAGGTGATGGAAACTGAGGAGAGTATACCTTATATCTTGTATTGGTTATGGTCTCCGGATGTTGAGATTGGTCATTTCCCCAATTCCATCCTCCATATTGTTGTCTATGGGCAAATTGATTCGTATGATAAGGTATTCTTGTCATTGGATACTTCGGGTATATAAAATCATTCTTACTTAATTTTGATTTTTCTTGGATATCTAAGAGTTTCATTTTTTCCTTCAGTTCCTCTATGTTGCTGCAACTTTGTAACTGTATTTCTATGCCTCTATTTTCTTTTAATCCTCTTATGATGTAATATTTTTCAGCTTCTTCTTCCGTGTTTATCCGGGATGCGATTTCTTTTTCCGTACCATAGATTAATTCTGGTAACCCAACGTCCTCAGCTAACAAATGCAGAGTGCCGTCAGTCTTCCATAAAATTCTTCATATCAGTTATTACTGCAGTTGGCTTTCGTGTTTATATTAAAATATTTTATAAAAAAGATTAGTTTTTTACATTAAGATCGCAGACAAAGATCCTGTCAGCTTTAATTCTGTCATGATTTTGAAGACAGAATTAGATTAAAGTTTAAAAAGGAAGGTCTTTATTCGATCATTTCTACATATGTTCTAACACCCAGAGCAGAGAGGAAAAAGCACGCCATGGTGGTGGTTTCAAGTGGATAACACTTGAAAAACATATGGTAAGTCTCGCTGCTTTGAAGAGGGTGCTTGCAAGTTAATGCTGACATATGTTGACTATTAAATCTAACGATCTGGAATTAGACAAGTTTATTGGCTAGGCCATATGTTCGGAAGAAATAAATGGGTGATTAGTTTGATACTTGAAGATGGGAACTGAGAAAGATGAGTCAAGTGCTAGATAGGGAATTTAATTTTTAATCTAATTTAATTATCCTTACGTTTATATAAATATATATATATGAAAGTTTTATATAAATTTAAATCTGAGAACTATCTCTAGTTTTTAAAGCATTTAAGTTAATATTTTTAAAATGTTCATATTTCTTCCAGGTTTCCAAATTTAACAATATTCATGCTTTTTCTCGGATTATTTATAAGAACAATTATTAAAATTCAACAAGGAAACAGGTTTTCAATTCCATACCAACTTAAGGAAGTGTAATAAAAAGGAAGCTTAATTTGGAAATTAATTCGATGAATATAATATAGTCGGCCCTCCCCACATTTTGCGAACCTCTATCTTGCGAATTTCTCTATTTCATGAACTTTTTCCTGAAACCAAGAACATTTTATGACTTTCTTCGTCAAATAATCTCCAAATAGTGCATTTCCCATTTATCGCACTTTGGTTTTAAGTGGTTTTTAAACTAGATTGAAAGATAAATCACCATTTCACGAAATTTTCCAAATAACGAACTTTTCTTCATGTTTAGCGACGACTGTAATTTAGTGAAATTTTTGTCATATTTTCATGCATATCGGAAATAATAACATTAATTTGTAAAACAAGAAATAGATGTGTTTGAAAACAGAACTATACAAACTATTTGTGAAAAAATTGCTCTAGGTTATTTTCTTAGAAAAGTGACATTTTCTTGTGAAAGACTCTAATTGAAAATGATTATTTCCCTGATTTTTCTTACACAGCAATTTCAAATATAATTTGTATCTGAGATATGAGCAGAAAGAAATTTATTACATACCTATCAAACAAAAAAAATTGAATTAAATACAAATAAAAAAGATATCTCTACAAAAATAAAACTGGAGGTCTATCAAATCCTTCCTCCCCAAAAATTAAAACTCCTCTTTAAATTCAATCTTTATTCTTATGCTTATGATACCCAAGAAAATGTAAACGTACTTGTTCATTCACTCGTGGATATCCCAAAATATTTGCACGGAATTAAAAAAAAGACAGTCCACCCATTTCCGCGGCAATTCTAAAAGGCAGTACTTTTACAAAACTCCCTTTTTTTGTTTATTTTAATGCAACTGCGCATGCGTTCTGAAACCGACTATATCTGTCAATCATTTTTTAACCACACCCGTTGCTATAGTAACGAAGTGTTATCTTTTTACAAACATCGTCGCTTTGACGTCATCCGAGTTGAAAACAACGGCATCTGTTGGATAAAGGTAGTTTTTAAAAATATGGTCGTTGGCCTTAAATCAAAAATAAGTGGAATGGTACAAATTTCGAAAAAGGGGAAATTTTTTTTATATAATTTTAGAAATCACTCACATTGTGAGCGTACAAACACACACACACAGAAATGCTGGTGTCATGAGGAAAAGAGAAAGCCCGAGCAACGTTGGGCTAAGCGGTGGAGCAGGGATGGAAGTCATTTTGAAAATGAGTATTAGAAGTGCTGATTTTGTGAAGGAAAGAAAAAGTTTATATAAAAGTAGAGAAAGCCCGTGCAACGCCCTTCCATGCAAAACCAATGAAATGGTAAACAATATTCAATTCGATTAGGGATTATCTATGCATATAAGTAAAAATTAAGTGTCTGTTTGTAATTTGAAAGTGGCAGCTTTTTACAAAACGCATTTAAAAGTATATACGATACTTATATAAAAAAATCAATTTTTAAAATTTTTGTCTGTCTGTTTGTTTCGGCTAATCTCTGAAACGGCTGGACCGATTTTGACGGAATTTTCACTGGCAGATAGTTAATGTTATTTGAAGTAATTTAGGCTACTTTTATTTAAGGGGGAAAATTAGGGTTCCGCGAAAATAAAATTAAAACTGATGAAATAGTGAACAATATCATATTCAAATAGTGATAATTTATTTCAATAAGGATTAATTTTATTCAATAGGGATTATTTTTATTCAATAGGGATTATTTTATTTCGCGAGCCTTCTGTCTCAACGATTTCTAGCAGTTTTGTCAAACTTTTTTTGTTTGATTAGGTTGCTGGCCCTTGCAACATTTCCCGTTCATGTCCTTTGATCTTAATGATTTTACAGTCCTCACTCCGTCGACAGTGTCAAAGGTCATGAGTCCCTCTCACCCCTTGCTTGCACCTTCATTTGTGTTCGTTTCACCCTACAGCTACTTAGACCAGTTTTGATCCTAATGATTTTACAGTCCTCACCCCATCGACAGTGTTAAATGTCATTCGTCCCTCTTACCCCTTGCTCAACAAAAGCAAAAAAAATAATAAATAAATGTGGGAGACAACAAGGGGTCCAAAACGTTTGTCTTTCTTCTATTTTATTTTAAAACTTAAACAAAAATTAATTAAAAAGGTAGCTATTTTAACAGATAAGTTTGACGATGATATGCAGAAGGTAACGCCTGCTCGCGCACCTCTCTCGTTCTCTCTGCTGTTCTCTTAAAAGTTCACAGTCTCATCGTTTCAGTTTTTGTTTCACTTAGCTGCGCCTGCGCGCGAAGACTGTTTTGCTTTTGGCTGCATGCCACATAAATAAATAAATAAAACAAAAAGGAAACATCTATTCACAAAGTAGAAGAATGACATTATGCTTATAGCATAGGTATTTCTTTACGTGGAATACATAATTATTAAATTTTCGTAAATTCTGCGAATTGAATAAACTTTTTTGTTAAACGAAGACGCGAACGTGAACGAAGTTGCGGGTAACAGCTATTTAACATAAAATAAATGCATCAAAAAGTAATATTAACGTATTACACATCAAGATATAAATTATTTACACTATTTTAAGCTTTTATTACACAAAATTTGTAACAATGTTGCTGAGCAGAAGGAAGGTGTTTACAAAAATTGACCCACAAGAGAGTTAAGGGGCGTTATAAATATAAAACATGGTTTTTGTTCAGCTGAAAAAAAGCTTTTTTTTTTTATCAGCTATTATATCTACAGACTTAAAATTTAGCAAACATGGTTTTTGTTCAGCTGAGATATGCAAGAAGCTTTTTTTGTTTAATTTACAATTCACGTAAAATTAACATGAAAAACTTCTTTATCCTTCAGTCTGTATTGTTTAATTTTTCAATTAACCCGTGCGAAGAACGGGTACGGGTATACCAACTAGTCATTTATAAATGCAAACGATGTAAATTAAATTTGTAGTTCATGCTGAAAGCTAGGTATTCTAAGCTTTATATTTATAGTTAGTGTGAATTGACTTATAAGTTTAATGATTTCTGCCATTCAGAAAATCAACTCTACTGGTAAATGATTCATTTATTTAAAAGGGGTTTTTTTTCATTAATTTTTAGGAAATTTTGTATGCGAATGGTTCTCTTATGTTTAAAAGGATATGCAGGTTATGCTTATTTTCAATAAGCATAAAACAATTGACATCTTTTTAAACCATAATCCTGAAATAAAATGAATCTGGAAGGGGTTAAATCTGGGAATGTATTGAAATGGTCTTTTGAATATGTTGCAAGTGCGTCTTCTATTTTTAATTCTTTAAAATCGCTTCATGAATTACTATTGGGTAGCAGCAACACAACACCTCATTGCTGCCATCATTCAATTCACTTTTTAAGAAAAAGTAAGAAGGTAAAGCCCCATTTTTTCTAAAATAATCAATTTTATAAAAAGATTTCCCCACAAACATGAAAATAGATGAAATAAATTGAGAACGAAAAAAAATGATATACGCCAATCTAAGCGAATAAAAATAACAGCAATTAACACTTAAAAAAATCATCAGCCGCATATTTTAAAATAAAATTAATATTTAATTTATTTGATGAGCTTCACTGATGGGCTTATACCATATTATCCACTACCAATTCCTTTCACCTCCTTCCTTCCACCTCGACAGGACTGGTTCGTGTTTTCTGAGATCAAGAAAAAAATAGCCGCGAGAATCCATGAAGGCCATCCAAACAAAACTTTCCTCTTCACTGAATATTAGATTGTGTCAACTTTTTCTTCCATTGAAAATGGTTTTTGTTTGTTTATAAACGGGCTTCTTTTTTTTTTCTAGTGAACACATAGTTTTCTCTTGATACTTGAGACAGAGACAAAAGGCCAGGCACCTATGTTCAATTAATCTTCAAATCCGTATTATGAAGTTAAAATGGAGTTTTTGAATTTTCATGTATGATTTCAAGTAACTTGAAGGTGGGATTTCTTTAGTGGACGTGTTTGTTAGGGTTTCGGATTCCCCGGCGTTTTCTATTCCAGGAAATAGATCAAATTTTCATAAAATATGAAATCACATGTTATTCTTAATTAATATCAATAATAATTACATAAAATAAAGATACATATAAATTCCAAAGTTTATGCTCACTTATACATTCAGCTAAAAAAGTATAAAATACTTTAATTATTCCATTTTAAAGTGTGATTTCAGCAAACATAAAGAATCTTGATCCCTCAGCCTAGATGTTAGCTTTCTAATGAATATCCCTGCTGCAAGATCAGCTTCAGCTGTTTTCAAAGCCTCACCCAGTTTTATATTGGAGGATCAATTATTTTTAATTAATTCTGAATCAGTTATATTTCTAATGTTGGTACTGAGAGATAAATATTAATAAATACCTGAACATTTATTTGATATGAACAAATATGAATTCTTGTATTTAAAGAGATATTTTTTTGTTTGTGTAACTGATTACTTGTTTATTAAACTGCTATATTTTGTTACATAAAAACAAGTTATGTATAAAGAAAAACTTTAAGTCAATTTCTACTTAAATCAACAAAGAAAAATTTTATTTTAGCTATTTTTTATTAATAGTTACAGTTAATATAAATAGGTATATATATATAGGACAGAATCACAACGTCAAGTGGTCACTAATTTTTATTAATTTTCATTAAAGTAGCGTATTGTCATCCAAAACAATCGTGTATATCAAATTTCTGTTCAACTAAATGCTTTAAAACGTGAGAAAAAAATATTTTTAAGTTTTGACACAAGTCGCCAAAAGGGTCGCTAAGTCGCTCAAAAGGATGCCAACGTGGCTGTATTTGTAATTCTTTAAATAATTAGTTTTAATCAATTAATTTTTATTAATCATAATTAAATTATTGTATTGTAATTCAAAATAATCACTTATATAAAATTTCAGCTCAATGGAGCGCTTTAAAATGTATTTTATTAACGATTGAAAATTCCACCAAGATAAATAAATAGAGAGTACGAGTTAATAGAAGGAACTGAATAGGAATGAGGAAATCTTACACAAAATTTTGATTAAGAAAATTAGAAAATAAAAAAAAATAGTGAGATTTTTTTAAATCTTCTCCGCCACACAATTTGAGGGTTCATTCCCTGTATCCGAGAGTATCTAGAAAAAAAAATGGTGCGTGGAATGCCACGCGATAGAAGTGAAACTTCTTTGGCGACGTTGGAACATTGATTATTTACCCTAATATTCCAAATTGACAGAGCACATGTCTCAATCACCTAATTTGCGTGAAAGGTATTCGTGGTGAATTTCTGATACCAAATCTAAAGTAGAAAGATGTCCTGGAATTTCTGTGTATACAATACCATTATATTTTGATAAATTTCGTATACTTTTCCTATTTAAACTTTGTCGGCAATTGTAGCGTGCTTTAATGTGTCTTCTAAATTAATTCCTGTAAATTTTTTGAAAAATATTTTTTATGCTCAGCAACAGGCGTTCTCAAATCATCTCTAAACCATAATCTATCATAAATTGAACGCCCGTATCAATTGAACGATTGTCAATGAATCGCTTTTGAAAACCTTTGTGAGCATTTTTATGGGAATCATAGTCTTTGTAACGTAAGATAGAATTTATTATAGATTTACATGCATCAGTTTCAAAACACTCTAGACTTGTCGAGGGCTCTGTAGTTAATGGCACAGGGTGATTCATTAAGTCCATATTAATCTGTGCTCTCATTAGAGAAGAGTCACAATAGCATTCCTATCCCTTAAACTGAGCATTAAGAGAGTATTTTGCAGGGGGTTTTTTTACGTGCTCGATATTTTCTCATGTACTCTGATGGAGATTCAGCAGTAGCACTTAATATATTTGCAATATTTTTTGGTGTTTATTTATTTATTTATTATTATTATTATTATTTTTATTTATTTATTTATTTATTTATTTATTTATTTATTTTTTTTGCTTTTTTCTTGTCACTTTTTCGACTGGACTTGCTGCTAATTTTTCTTTTTTCTTTCTTTCACAAAACACTTTTCCTCTTTGTGCATTTGATTTAGGCATTATTCTGACTAGAATTAATAAAATAATTCAACGCAAATAAAAGTCAAAAAAGCAAATTAGCCGCCGAAAACATCGCCATGTAGCAAACAATCTAAGAAAATATTTCAAAAAATCAAGCTTTTACTGCTATTTGTCTACACCGTAATGTCAGTGCATCTCTTTCAACCGTTGATAGATGTTCCCGGGTCTGGAGGGAAAGGACCCCCAGTAGGAGGGTGGGCAAGTTGACCAATCAGAGGTGAGCAATCATCCAACTTTTACACGGATTTGACGCAAGTCACGTCCCCGCTCCCCCTTTTCCTCCCAACTCGCTATCTTGTCATCATGGTGACGATTCAGGGATTGGGAGGGAGGCGGGGAGAATACTTCCGTTCACTTTTTCACTGTTACGCAAAACATAGCAAATTTCTCATTCACTCTCGAGCGCTAAGAACTTTCACTTCAAAAAGTTTTTAAGCAGCAAATTAAATAATTAGCATTTTTAAGTGTGAGTACTTACGTTATCAACGTCAATCATAATTTCAGAATGGTCGTGCTGGTAGCCAACGAAATAATATTCCGTTAAAAACTGACCTTTAACTTTAAAATATTCCTTTAGCTTTAATTAGCGAAGCGACGTTCGACAGGAACTGATCAGGTCAAATAGAATTCTTTCCTTCGACTAGCTGCAAAAATTCTCCCCAATCTTTTATTACAACATCTCTCCTGAGGGATATTTCTCCTTTCAAGAAATTTGGGGTAAGCGATCGCTAATTGCAGCCGTGATGCCATATCGGAGGTCCAAATCTACAGTCGCTACCTCAGATTATTTTTTTCAGCCTTTTTTCATTTCTCGGCCAATACAAAAAGTATGAAAATCTTCCAGCCTTTTTCATTTCTCGGAAAGAAACCCTAGTATTTAGAATGTCCTCTCAGGCCACGAGGGAGATCCTCAATACTATCTTCATGCACCCATGCAAATAGCATTGGGTGTGGATTCAGCAGCATATTTGGTTATTTTGTATCATTAGAGAAGAATTTGTAAAAGAGTTTATAAACAAATTCTGAATGTGAGATCGAATAGTTTGAGTACTTGGGGCTTTTAAAAGTTCAATATTTCTCGTGTATCTAGTGACTTTAGTGAGCACCACGTAACCGTTCAATTTTGAGATTTTTCTAAAATTTGTATGTTAAATTTATATGCATATCTTCAGATCGGCTTTGCATAAGATAATACTAGGGCTGAAACGAATTGACATAGAAGCATCTTAGTATCTAAGTTCATTTTGAATTCTAACAAATTTGCGACGTAGCTTATGGATGTAATTCCGAGATTTATCACTCTTGTGAATAGTATACGTTGTTTCCATTTGAATTGACCGTCTAAAAGGAAACCCAAGCATTTTATGTTCTGAGATCACTGCAGTTGTAGGTTGAAAAATGTTGGAATTGTAACGTGTTTTTTTGCCGTGTGGTACTTGTTCAATATTCATATATATTCTTTTCAAATAATTCTATTTTTTTTTCGCGTCAGGGGATATAATAAGATAGAAAATTGTATAACATTTATATATCTAAAACTTAATGAGGGCTATCTTAATACTAGAAAGATATATTTGCTAAATTTTTACATTCGAAAGCTCCGTAATATTTAAATTATTATACCCATTTTATTTATGGGCCTGCAATTCTCACGCAATATATATGTCGTAGGGAAACTATGAAATTAGAGCTTTTACCAAATCTCTAAAGGAGATGGCCAATTCACGCACGATGTTAAAATAACGTCTCTTTGATGCATTTCCCCTGTTGTAATAAGTGAATTAATTAAATCCTCGAACTGTTTTATTGAAATAATGAAATGAACGAGTCAGCATTTGCAAAAGTTTGTTTTCGATTTGTCTCCATGACAGTGCCAGGGAGTGCCGGGCTTCTGACGTCACGTGCATACATTAGCTTTCAAACACCACAGGAGGAAGGTTGGAAGCATTATTATTATTGTTATCTTTCTTTTTTGATTTATTAAGTACCTACGCCAGGGCCGGACCGTGACTTTTGGGAACCCTGGGCTAACAATATCTGAAGGTCCCCCTAAATAATTAAAGTTTTTGCCATTTTTCTAAAAAAAGTTTTGAGTGGGAAAATTTAAAAAAATATACGAAATTTAAGGGGTTTTTTTTATTTCAAACAATTTAAAAATGTTAGAAACAATTACATAATTTACAAAAAACATTTTTACACTATTGAGCTACAAATTCTTTTCACATTTGAAGTCTTTGGTGCGATCAGTATTAATATACAAAGAAATAATAAATAATTAAGCCTAGTATTTATCATTGTTCTATATTTGTTTTCTATGTAGGAACTTTTAGAGAACACACGCTCCACTTCACAACAAGTAATAGGGAGTGTTAGAAAAATGGTATACAAATTTGGAAAAAATATCAACAAGTTTCTTTTTAAAAATTACATTGAGCATATCACTACAAGTATAAGACTCTAGCTCAGTTTGTTTTAGATAAGTTTTGAATTGAACACCATTTACTAAATGTTGATCTGCGTCATCTGATTAGTAAACAATAATAGCGCGTGCATCTTCAGGTCGACGTTCTTTTTACTTTTATCTTGCAAATCCATCAAAAATTTTAATTTCTTACTATATTCTTCTATTTAAAACAATGATTAGCTTGCCTGATGCAACACACACACAATAAACTTTTAAATTTTTCTATCACATACACAGCTTTTTCTGTGGGTTTATCTGCAAATTTTGAAATAACCCGTCTCATGTTCACATCGCTATGTTCTGTTTCTATACTAGAACTTAATTTTGTGGCTGCATCTTGATACTCCTTTAGTGATACATGTCCTACATTGCTTATAAACGTTTTAAACGACGTAATTAACTTATACCCTTCACAGATGTCCAAACCAGGAACCTGTAATTTTTTGTTAACTGAACTTTCAAGTTTTGGTAATTTATTAAATAAATTTCCTGCCTCTTTTCTTAAATCAATTTTCTCATTTCATTGTCAATAAATGTCTTAAGAATATTCATATATATTACGATAATTTTCTGTTAAGGCTTCAACAGCATCATAAAGTGAAAACCATTTGGTGTGACAAACTTTTTAAGGTAAATTTCGGTTTAATTTCACGATTTAGAAGTTCCCATAATTGTAAGTTCCATGAATTATATACACCGTTCACTTAAAATAAATTGTCAAATCGTTTTCTAAGGTCTTCATTAACATAACTTCATTAACATCTGCTGCAAAACTCATCATAGAACCCGTGCTGCCATATATCTTGTAAGAGTGATTTCAAAGAATATTCCTGCTAAGTACGGGTAGAATATTCCTTCTAAGTTGGTGTGGTGTGGTAGTTAGGAGGAGGGGGTGCCAGCTCAGGTGTCGTCCACGTCACTTGACCATGGTTCAAAATTACATGGTCCGTTGCCCAAAGCCCTCGTGTAGCTGAACAGTGCGACGTTAATATTCACTCACTCCAAAAATACAGTACAGTAGTTATAATTATTTTTATACTTAAAAATGCAATATCCGCCTATTCAATTAAAATTATAGAGTTTTAATTAACTACTAACCACAAACAAACTATGAAAATATGTCCAAATGATGTAGTGTGAAAGACAAAGTTTATCTACTGTAAGTACCAGAAGCAATAAAAGTATTTATTTTGAAAAAAGATCAATTTTTCTTTGTATCAAATGTGCAAAATAAAATAATTAAAAAAAACATTCAAATAAAGAGAGATTTATAACAACCTCTCACTTCAAAACTTAATTTTATTCTGAAATAAAAAAAATTAAAGATTATGCTGATCATAGGAATTAATTAGAAGCGAGTGCCTTGCGTATCCAAAACAAAAAGGGTTCTTTCACAAACAAAAGATAGATATTTGCTGACGCGGGCTTTTTTTACAGCGCACGCCAGAATTGCTTGCAGATGGCAAATTTTTTCCTACTTATTTGACAAATATCGTTATATTTTGGACACTTCTCACAATATCTTTATAAATTATATCCCATGCTATAAATTATAGCCTATGTGTTATTCTGTTGTATAAACTATATTTCTGTAAAGTTTCATTAAAATCCATTTAGTTGTTTTTGCGTGAAAGACGCTCAAACATCCTCACAAACTTTCGTATTTATAATATATATCTAGACTAGCCGATACCCGCCTGCTTTGCTGGGTATTTCATAATATTGTGTGAATATATACTTTTTATATATAAATATAAGTTATTGATATCTAATTCCTAGCATCAATCGCTCAATTGTACCGAAAAAATTAGTAAAACTCTCGCTTCTTGATTTAAAACGGAGAGGACTTCTAATTAATAATTTCTACAACTGAAGAAGACTACTTTCATTTTGCGTACCTCTATGCTCTTATAATTCCTTTCCTCGTAGTAGATTTCCTCAAAACCCATTTAAAGTGTATCTCATCTCAATAAAATAAATATAATTACCAAATTTTAAGTCTAAATCTAATTGTTAAAACATGGAATTTCTTTTTACCCATAAATCCAATAAACCCCCTTTGAGAATCAATTTGTACGTTTGGTAATTCTACAAAGGGAATTTAAATTTTTTTTTGATCAATACAGTCCATTAATTCTTCACTTTCCCAAAGAAGTCGGCTTCCGAAAAATCCGTTCTTGGAAGATCTGTATTCTAAGAAAAATGTTACGTAGAGCTTCGTTATATTACGAAGAAATACAGTATTATGTGAAAGTGAACATGTGATCAATTCTAGACCCTTAACATACCTGAGAATGTTAATGGTTTACTACCATTAACATCACAGCCATGTTCTTACGTTAGATGGGACTGAAATAGATTGTGTAGATAGGTGATTCCCAAAGTGGTCTATATAGACCCACAGGGGTCGATGACGACTCACAAGGGTCCACGGCAAGGAAAAAATAAATTGGGGGTCCATGAAGGGTAAATAGGGGTCTACGAGAGCATCTTCGGAAATTTAATTTTTTTGTTATATTTACATGGACATTGAAATATTTCGGGTTTACATGTTTACACTTTTTTTGCAATTTTCTCCCATTCCTAGAGTGGGGTCGCAATGGACATCCCTAACGCTCACAGGATGTCCGGTGTCATATAACTAACTAAAAAGGGACGGGGGAGCTTTTGGAAGCAGGGACACACACAGTGGATGTTTTACTTTACTTCGAAGGGTGTGATTTCTAGAATCAAAAGATTTCAGTTGGTCAATTTCTTTGAAAATGAGCACACAATTCCATCTTTTACAATTTCCGTGCTTGAAATAACCACAGGTAATTATACTTTTAATTTTTAATTATTTTGTATTTTTTAATATTCTTCAATATTTGTATTTTTTAAGACTTCATAGATAAGTTTTATGTTTCTCTTTAAATAAATCAAATAAATGCGGGCTAAAGCTGACACAATACTTAGGCTTTCAAAAAAATCTGTACAACTAATTATTTTCAATAAATTCCTGTAAGTACAAGATTCGATTATTTCAAACATGCGATGATTAAACTTTTTCAATTAAGAATTTTCATTTTACATAGCTCCAAATTTTAAAAAAATACTTGTGATTAAGATATTTACTTATATATAATTTGTTTAAGGCCTGATGCAGCTTGAATTTCTATTTAAATTACATTTCTTAGTGTTGAAGGAAAAAATATGCAATGTCTGTTCTGGTGGTTGCCCTTCATTAGGTTGGTTAAATTTCCTGCACTAGGACATATTGTGTCAAAACCTAAGTCCCTTATTCGGAGGGGGGTACTACTGTATTTTTACCATATTAAGATAAGTGTGAAGGAATGTCTTATTGTATTTGTTTTTATAAATAAAATAAAATAAAATACTTTGTTTAATGAAATCTTATATATTTATATATATATATATATATATATATATATATATATATATATATATATATATATATATAATGTAATAAATTCAAAAAAATGAATGACAATGATACTGAGTTAAATGAAAACTAGAGGCTATTTTAAGTATAAAAAAAAGTATTATATAAAGTATTATTTTCAGTATCAAAAAAAAAAAAAAATTGCAGTTCTTTTGTCTGTTGCATATAGAAAATTTCGGTTTCTTTTCCCACCGGAATCATCAAATGTGAAATCAATATAAAATATATATTTGCAGATTTTTTTTCTCATTTAAATCCATCAAGAGAAAAATCCTGTAATCATATTGTTATTATTAGAACCTTTTTATAAGTACTTTCAAATACTCAAAGAAAAATTTCAGAAGCGCCCCACGATGGACTAAATGTTTGCTTCGACTTTACAAAGAGACGATAAGGGTTTGCAGGCCTCTTATAACGTTTCGCTACTTATTGCAAAATTCCGAAAATCGCATGCAATTGGAGAAGAGTTGATTTTTTCAGTCGTTGAAGAGGTTTTAAAGACTGTTACACCCAAATCAGCTTCCGATAGAATTAAAAGAATTCCCTGAGCAACACCACTGTTCAAAGACGTATTGATGAAATGAGTCAAGATGTTAATAGTCTTTTGTGCGATTATTTGCAAACGGCGCGTTTCTCTCTTCAGCTCGACGAGTCAACTTTACCTGGAAATGAAACATTATTATTGGCCTATTTTCGTTATATTATGGAACAGGAGCACCCCAAAGAAATGGTCTCTGCAAGAACTTTGGCAACCGACACTAAAGGCGAATCCCTATTTAACGTTTTGAAGGAATATTTCATAGAAAATTCAATACCCTTATCAAACACAATATCAGTAGCAACAGATGGAGCACCTGCTATGGCCGGGCGCTGTCGTGGATTTATAGGCCATTTAAAACAAAATGTAGCGGGGTGTTAGCGACATCCATCGACAGCATTTAGTTGCTAAACATCTAAATGACACGAGTCTCTTCAATTTGTCATCAATACAATAAACCGAATCCGAAGCAACGCGTTGAATACACGTTTATTTGCGCAGTTATGTGAAGAACATGACGAGCATTTTCATCAATTACTCCTTCACACGGAAGTCCGCTCACTGTCGAAAGGCTTGCGTTTGACAAGATTTTTTGCACTATTTCAGACTGTTCTAGAGTTTTTGGATTCTAACGATACAATTTTAAGAGGAAATTTAATTAAGAGGAAAACAGACATTGCCTACTTAACAGATTTGTTTAGTAAATTTAATAATGTTAACTTGCAGTTATACAAGGTGATAGCTTATATTTCATTAAAACAAATTCCTTGATTTCTCGTTTCTTGCAAGAATTCAGCTAATGAAGCAAAATATTTGACGACGTGAGTTTTCCCTATTTGTCTCAGACAAACTGCCAAGAAGATGACATTTTAACCTACATTCAGCATTTGAATGCCCTCTGTTCAGATTTTGAAATAAGGTATAAAGACATTTTGACTATATATATGGTAATACCACAGTGGATAATCAATCCATATTGTTACATTGAAGAGACGGATGTCGTATTACAAGAGGAACTGATTGGAATAAGTACAAACGAAGAACTTAAGGTACAGTTTAAAAATGGATATCAAAAATTCTGGCTTCAAAAAGATATACCTATTATTTATCCCACATGATATAATATCGCTAAAAAATTTTTAATTGCTTTTCCATCTTCGTACTTTGTTGAAATAGGTTTCAGTGTGGTTGCCAATCTCCTAACAAAAAAAAATAGACTGGACATTACTAATCAAAGAGATTTAAGGCTGAACTTGACTAAATTGATGGCAAATGTTCAAAAATTGTTATTACAGCATCAGGTTCATCCTTCCCATTAAAAGCATTTATTTTTTGCTGAGTTATTTTTTGTAACAAATTGATTTTAAATTTTAATTTAATTATTTGATTTAAACTTAATCAATTGTGATTTTTATTTAATTGATTTTTATTTAATTAATTGTGATTTTTATTTAATTAACTGTTATTTGTATTTAATTAACTATGATTTTTATTTAAGTAATTAATTGTAGTTAAATTAATTAATTGTGATTTTAATTAAATTAATTAATTGTGATTTTAATAAAATTAATTAATTGTGATTTTAATTAAATTAATTAATTGCGATTTTACTTAAATTAATTAATTATAATTTTATTGGATTAATAAATTGAGATTTTAATTTAATTAATAAACGTTTAAAATTAACATGAGTTTTCTATGATGAATTTGCAAAAAATTCAATATTAAGTAAGCAGGGGTCTACCCCAAACCTGAAAACATGACAAGGGGTCTATGAGACAAAAAAATTTGGGAAACTATGGTCTAGATCATCAAGAAATTAATCCGTGGACTGGCCATGTTCAAACCATCAGAGAACAGCTTAGGAAAAGATGTAAAATAGGCTAACTGAGAGATCTAACTCAACGTCACCGGAAATCAAGACCCTTAACGGTGGGAAATGTAGTTTTATTGGAAAATAATTTACAGAAACGAGCTCTGTGGTCGCTTGCTAAAATAATCCAACTTATTCCAGGAAAAGAGGGACATGTTAGAGTCGCCAGAGTAAAAACAAAGACTGGGGAACTGGTCAGAAGACTTTACAATTTGGAAGTTCAAGAACCATAAATAAATTTTCTAAGTAAAGAACAGACTGATTCTGTAATTCGTACCAGGAGAAGCAGAAAAATAATTCCTCCTAAGAGTTTGATTTACTCCTAAAATGTATTATTTTGGTGTAAATTTTTGGTTTATTTTAGCACCAGCATTTTTGGTGCCTATGTATTATTATTCTTATTATTGTATCTTATACATGTGTTATGTTTGAGTTTTTACAGCTTCCAAAACTCAAAGGTGAGAGGATGTTGCAGAAAGGAGTGTCCGACCGGGCGAGCTCCTCTCCTCGTCTGTACAAACAGGGAGAGGCTCCGAAAAGGGGGAGATAAATTTCTCTTGATGCGTTCGAAAGGGTCTGAGCGTGCTCAGTAAACACCTTTTGGATGCACACATGTAAATAGCTTAATAAATATTTTATTCAATCGAGAAACACCATTTCCTTGTGACTCAGTTTATTAATCTGTAAATGAATTATGAATTGAGATCTTGTGACAACGTCCTAAATACTTTGCATATAATCTTTTTGTACCAACTCTCTCAGGTATTTTGTTTTCATAATAAAGGATTTCTGTTTTCCTAATAGTGTAAAATACAAGATGAATCCAATTGGATCCAAAGTGGATTTTCTGACCATTTTGGCGGGCCGCAATAAAACTCTTTGTGCGCCGCCCACGCCTGCGAAGGTGACAAAGTAAGATTCATATGTGTGATTTCGTTATCTTAACATTGAGAATAAAGGCGAATTTAGTTTTCTTTTGAGTTGTAAAAAATATATTAACATCCGACAGACACATTAGCACAAAATGTTTCATGACTAGAAATACTTCTTTTTGTACTTATAGACAATCTTCGATGAACCAATGACTGATGAAAGGAAGTGTATTTGATTGTGAGAGAGGGCGCGCCGGGGAAAAGCCATTAGGTAACCTTTTCCCCTGAAAGAGTCGGCTGGAAGTGCTCCCAAACTTAGAATTAAACTATTTTTGTATTATAACTAATCATGCAAACTTAATGCGTCGTTATTTGGCGGGGTTTTAATATTAATTAAATTCTGATTTGTGAATGCATCTGGCGTCGCTCGAATTCTTTTATTTGTCTATTTATTTACATTATAGCTAGCCGAGTGATTAAATCGCTACACTTTTTAAAATCTCCCTTACAAACAATACTAGAAACTATATCGAAAAGAGCAGGAATTGATGCGTAAAACCGATTTCAAGATAAGATTCAATAGTTTAATATTCGATAATTTTCCTCATTGACTATATATATATAAACCGGAAAGGGAAATAAACTTAATTGAGTCACATTTAAAAAATTAACGATTGCAAGTTGAATTTTTCTACTATTTATTACACAAAATTTATTAAACAACTAGCTGGTATACCCGTTCAATCCACGGGTGAATTGAAAAATTGAACAATACAGATTGAATGATAAAGAAGTTTTTAATAATTTAATTTTACGTGAATCGCAAATTAAAAAAAAAGCTTTTTCATATCTTAGCGGAGCAAAAAATCATATTTGCTAAATTTTAAGTCTGTAAGTCTATAGATGATAAAAAGGATATTTTTAAAATTTTAACACCCCCGTAACTCCCTTGTGGATCGATTTTTGAAAAAAACATTTCTAAGCTGATCTCTGCTCAGCAAAAGTAATATATTGTTACACATTTTGTGTAATGAATGCTTACAATACTGTAAATAATTTTTATCTGGATGTGTAAGACATTACTTATGTTTTCTGTTGTATTTATTTTATGTTAAAATTGTAATGTTCGCAAGCAACGTCCGTTCCTTACATTATAATGGCGATTCAATGGACACATAGATAGAGCCATCTTGGCATTTTTGGCAACCCTGTTGGCAACTTGGCAATTGATTGAACGGTGTAGAAGTTGATATACTGTAACACCACCTGATAAAGAGCTGCAACAAAAAAGTATAGCACCAAAGCCCTCTCCACAAAAAAATACATGTACATGCCAATTTTCTTAGTGATCAGTTGAACAGTGTTGAAGCGAGGCCATATATACAACCATCCATTTTACATAGAGAGTAATACATACTTTCCTATTTGAATCGGACATTATTCACTATTTCATTGGTTTTAATTCTGTTTTCGCGGAACCCTATTGTTTTCTAAAATGACCTAAGTTACTCTTTATAACACCGCAACTATATATTTAACATAATGAGCAATAAACTTTCTTGTCTGGATATTGTAAGATGAAAAATGTTATTCGTCCTTTCTTATTTTTATAATAGTCTGCAAATTAAAATTTCTAGTTTTAAATACTTTTCATTATTCATGTTAAATATTCACAACAACAAAAATTAAAAAAACAGGAATTTTATTCAAAAGATTTTGACATGAATGAGAGAAGCTTTCTTTTGATTTTAGTAGCTACATCTTGTCACTGGATCTGCCTTACTATCTGAAAATAAAATAAAAGAAAAACGTGTAATTCCAAACAAAAAAATCTTAAACTAATGAAGTTAGTGATTTTTTTTTCTTTCCTCTTTAGCAAAATATTTTATTTTTATTCATTGGACGTTATCTTTTTTTCTTTTTTTTTTCATTATACATAAACAAATATAATGCTACAAATTTTACTTCTCTCACAATAATATAGAATCGTAATATATAATTTCTATGCCCCCCTCCATAGTTCTTTTTTTATAATTACATATTTTTAATCGAATAATATAACATCCAGAAATAAGCGGTCGAATCAATAGCTAATGTTAAGAAATTTTCAATTCATTATTTAACAAAAATGAATATAAATCGATATTCTTTTTAAAACTAAAATAGTGTTGTTTTTTATAATTCATTACTAAATTAATTATTCAGTACTAAAATCACACTTTATCTGTTCTCTTATGAATCAAACTAGATTAATTTTGTAAATTTAAATCGAAAATAGAAATTTGAATTCTCTCTGAGAAAAAAGTTTTATACTCGAAAATGCCCGTGCAACGCCGAGAAAAAGAAACCTGTCAGTCAAGGAAAGGATACTGAAGACATTTCAGAAAAGGGAGTTTTATTGACACAAATATAGAAATCACGCACACCCACACCCAGGTGGCATTCGGAAGGGAAATTTCCATGGGGAATGAAGCTATACTCTTAAAAAAAAAAGTCCGTGCAACGCAGGGCTAAGCGGGGAGGGGCCGTACGACGAGGCAAATACGTAGAAGAAATTTCTAAAAATGGAACTTTAAAGACAAAATATAGAAATCACACACAAACCAAGAAGTCTTGAATACGAGACGGCAAGAGGTAATTTCCATTGGCAAAAAGTTATCCACTCGAAAAAGCCCGTGTGCGAAGCCGAGTCATGTAGCTAGTTGTTAATATAAAAAATGTATTTCTTATTGTTGTCTTAGATATTCCCCTAGCTTGTTATATTTTCTCTATACTATATGCGTATACTGAGATAGTATTAATAGTTTTCATACCACTAGATCTATAAATTGAAAACTCTTTCCTGCAATACAGCTAGAGAAAAAATACTGTATTATTCAAATTTTTCTTCTTTAATGGGGTTGCGCATTAATATTCAACCTTTTCAGACCTAGTGCATTCCTCAGAAGCTGGTATCACTTTTTCGTGCGGCAACATAGAGGCGATACCGATTACCAGAAGTAATTTTGACACCTTCCCCGGAGGGAGGTACCTGAGCTCTGGTGATACGAAACTGGTCTTAGGATTTTAATTTTGCCCCTAAGCCAAATAGGCACTCAAGGGATTTTTTTCATCCTGTATAATCATACAACATGGCCGCTGTCAATTTTCTGCATCATGAAAATCCTCAGACTTGAGCCGGGGTCAAACCCGCAACCTTAGGCACAGAAGGTCAGCGACAAACCAACCACGCCACCCATCCGGCCTTATTCAAATTTATTGTAGTTACTCCGAGATGTACGTCAAATTGATTAATATTACGATTTAAATAAAAAGATATGATTTACGAAATGAATCACAATATTGTTATGATCAAGAAACAGGATTTTTATACCTCCAGTTTCTAATGGGTCTTTTATAGTTATACATGTCTGAAACCAATGAAAAACAAGCCTCTTTGGTATTTCTTAAATTTTTTTATTTAAAGATAGTCTATCTTTTTCAGAATGAACGAAGAAACCCTCCACTGTTGAACTAATTTTCTAGATGATTCGTATTTTGTGAAACGGAAAACAAACATGTGTGGAAAATATCAGTGAAATTATTATAAGCGAGAAGGTTTCCTTGCATGTCATATTTTTAATTTTTAGAATCCCATATATAAATGCTTGATTAGAAAAGATATTTAATTCTTAGCTGTGAGTTAAAAAATTCTAAATTTTTCCCAATAAATGAGTCAATTCACTACAAGGTTTGCATTCCCTTTGATTTCTTTTTAATAAATTATTTCATTTCATGATTTATTAAAAAGAAAAGACCCTGGCTAGACTAGGGCCCAGTGGTCAGAGCATCGGACTTCAGACCGGAGGGCATGGGTCCAAATACCTTATGAGTAAACATGGAGTCCGTACTCGTTAGATCAGTGGGTCCGAAATATTTGTGGGCTGTCGCAGCAGAAACTACGAGTGCAGGGTGCCGGAGAATATTTCCCTCCCCTCCAGCCCAGCCTAAATTGTGGAGATAGGTGTGTCGCCATCTATCGCGTAGAAGTCCAATCCATCTCAGGCTCTGGGAACTTTCCTTCTCTCCCTTCGGGAATGACACGATAACAGCAACATTTCATTTCCAAATTAAAAGTGTTTTTACATATTTTTCGTGAATTATTAATAAAACTCTGTGTTTCGAAGGACGAGGGATTTTTTTTTTTTTTTTTTTTTTTGCTATTTTATTTTATGTTATTTCTGCACTGAAACCTTAGTTATTACAAGTCTTTTAATTAAAAGAAATTTCCTTATTAATAGCAACGATGGGTTGTTTTACGGAAGACAAGCATTAAAACAAAGCTTTTACTTACACAGCTAACAATGACCATGCTGTTTCTTTTGTTTCAAATCGCAACGAACAACCAGGTGTTTGTAAACGCAGCATATGTCTTCCACTTTATTACTAAACACATTCACTATTATAAAGCTCCCACGTCTCATTTCCTAGTTTTTGCTTACAAATACCAAATTTTAAGTCTTTGCTAAGTTTAAATATTTTAGTTCAAATATTATTGATAACTTTTGTGGGGTTTTTTTTGTTTGTTTTTATGAATCCTAGGGTAATTTAAAGGCAGTTGTACAGCAAAGCGTCATAGTTCGAAATGATTCTTCAAAAAATAGTTTGTCGGTAATATTTTTGGAGGTGCATTTTATGCTTATTTTATGGACATATATCAACTGTGAGTTTTTAAGCTATATTAGACTATTTATATGTATACATTCTTATAATTTAATACTCCCTTCTGCGAAAGTCAAGAATGCAAGTAAAATATATTTAATTTGAAACATGAAAAATAAGTAATTTTCTTACCATTTATTTTTCAGAGTTCCTGGAAATCAGACAAAAATCCTTTAACCTTTTCCCCATCCTCCGCCTCCATAACCTCCTCCTCCACCCCCTTTGAGTTTACCACTGCTTCCTCCTCCATAGCCTCCACTGTGTCCTCCACCGCTACCTCCGTAGCCTCCACCATAACCACCTCCTGTTTGTCCTCCACCTCCTCCTACTTTTCCTCCACCACCACCTCCATTACCTCCTCCATAGCCACCTCCACCTCCTGTTTGTCCTCCATTGCCACCTCCATAGCCACCTCCGTAGCCACCTCCACCTCCTCCTAGCTTTCCTCCACCACCACCTCCGTTGCCTCCTCCGTAGCCACCTCCGTTGCCACCTCCACCTCCTCCAGTCTGTCCTCCTCCTCCTGCTTTTCCTCCACCGCCACCTTCCTTTTTGCCTCCTCCATAGCCACCTCCACCTCCTCCGTAGCCTCCTTCATATGCACCTCCTCCTGTCTGTCCACCTCCTCCAAAACCACCGCCTTGTCCTCTGCCTGCGCCACCTCCTCCTCCCATCTTATAAGCGGAGGTTAGCGCCAAAAGGGCAAACAAGAGAGCAATCTAAGGGAATAAAAAAACATTTATATATATTTTTTAACATTCTTTTTCTTCTATTTACAAGTATACTAACAATAAAGCTTTCAAAGACCTTTTCTACGATTCCACACACAGACTCCTTCAATATTTAATAATACACCTATGTCATTCCTACACTTTGCCATCGTATCTGGAGTTCATACTTTTACATCAGCTTTTTAAAGGAGTATATCTTCACTTTTATGAACTACGCATTCACACATTCACTTTTAAGAATTACGCATTCACTTCAAAAACAGCGCATGTGGAAAATGATACACGTATGACGCTACGTCAAAAATCAATCGCCAGAAGAAATTTCGATCTTTATGTGCAAATCGAATGATCATTAACGTCAAATAACTCATTTAAACAAAATTTAATATTAAATGTATAAGATTATCAGTCATTGTTTAAAATAAGAATTTGAAAAGTGTCCACAAAACAAAAGCGAAGTTTGAGCGAATTTCCGTTGCTTGGAGTATCGTTGAAACTCTGCTTAATGCTCTTCGAATGGAAATAAACCGTTCTCGAAGGCTCTAACAAATGGAATCGGTCTGTCAAATGAGTTTAAAAGAACTTTGACCGACAAAACACTCGTTTGTGTTGGCAATCTCTTAAAGGATAATATTTACCGATGACTTGAAATGAAAGGAGTATATGCATTTATCATATTTGAATGTTTTCATGATCCATTCGCTGATTTGTTTTCAAATCAATCTGATTTTGAAAAGCGGCTGGGGTTAAAACAGATTTTTAGACTGCTCACGAATATTATAGAAGCAATTTGTTATGATAGAAGGAAAAAATCAGATACTCTCTCTCTTCAAAACTGGCGTTTTTACAAATATTGATCGTCTTAAAAGAGTTTTTGAAGGGATAACTTCTTTAGACGCGTTCTGATGAACTTAAATGAAGCGTCAGATTAGGGTGGGTTACGCTACTCGGTTTTTTCTTCTTTACTCGGAAGTCAGTCTCAGATCGGCGACTCGCGCTTAGTTTAAATTTGAAAACTTTTTAGGGAGTGTTTTTTTAAGAAAAAATTTCACGCCTACTTTTTTCTGTAAAGTTTTGTTTTCTTTCTTTAAATATTGTATTTATTTCGTTTAATATTATCATGCAGCCCCCTCCCACCCAATTTCAACGAGGGCTCAATCAATAATAATAAAATACTATTCTTACGTAGGAAATAGGAGGAGGGATTGTGGTAGCTATAAGAATGTTTCAAAGTTTGTTATTGAACTACACTCTCCGTGGAGAACCACAGGTCTTAACGGTGTGGCGAATGTTCCGAGGAAGTGGGGGAGAAGGGTTTACTAGAATCCCGTTCCCCTACGTTCCGGATAGACTCGTCTGAAAAGGACATGCGGAGGACCGGTTTTGAGGGTCCCGAAGAGAGAGACGATATAAACGTCTATTTAATGGAATGTTCTGCACCGACGGAGATGAAAAAGGCACCGACGGAGATGAAAAATTACTCAAATGTAATTTTTGGCTAGATATATAATCAATGAATTAAGATTGAGTATGACAGAAAATTCACACCATCTTAGAGGAGATCAACGAGCCGTCCCGGCACGTAAGAAGTTCTGCTCATAGAAGAAGTATATAGACCACCCTGGTCTTGAAACAAGTGCCACCCCGGCCTACGACATTTCCTGTCATAAGAGAAAGAATTTAGACTACCCTGGTCTTGAAACGAGTGCCACCCCGGCCAACGACAATTCCTGTCTTAAGAAAAAGTTTACACCATCCCGGTCTTAAAAGAAACACCGTCTCGTCTACAAAGAATTCCTAAAATAGGAAAGAAAAAGAGATAAGATCAACCCCTGGTCTTGGAAGCGCCGTAGTACGTAGTGCGGATCAACGAAAATATATTTCAGGTACGATTTCCCTTCTATCTGGCCAAATTATTTAAATTACATCTTGTGTTTTTTTAAAAATTTGTTTGTGTTTTTTTTGAAGTACTAAATTTAGGTGACTAAACTGTATTACATATCCTATGTATTGAGATTCAATTGTTCTCATGTTATTCTAATTGGTTCTCTATTTATAAGCACATAATTTAAGGAAGCTACTAATTGTCTACTGGAGAATAAATATATATATATATATATATATATATATATATATATATATTTTTAAATTGCATGAGTCACATCCTGTGATAGCAGAGAAATTGTTTAGTTAAACATATATATTTCTTTTTTTTTTGCGAATAGCATGATTATGTAATACTGTGTATTTTATTTATTGCTTTTCCGGTGTGTTTTAGTTAAAATTACGCAAATTACTTGGAGAAAGGTTTCATAGAAAATCTATAAGCATATTTCACAAGAAATAATCCTTTTTTTTTAAAAAAAATTTATATTAAATATTTATTTTAAGCTATTTTGTATGAAGAGAGAATAGCAGGTATTTTATTAAAAAAAAACTTGGCTTTTGATACTTTGCAATTTATTGTTTGTTTATGAAAATTAGTTTTTTTTTTCATTGAAAAAATCTTAGTATAAAATTTGATAAACGTATTTTTATATCTATAAATATTGTGTATATGTGTGTTACAAATATTATTATGTTATCAAATACGTATTGGAGTTTTGCTAGTAATAATTAAGTATAGACATACATTTGCTTAAAAGTATTTTTAATGATTACCAATTTTGAATTTTACTATTTATTATTATTTTCTTAAGAAAAAGTGTATAAGTGATATTTCATTCTAATTGTGGGGTTCGAAATATTTTTTTTTTATTTGTAAGAACTTTTTGTTTAAAAATGGCTTACTTAGGAAAAGGTCGAAAATCAGACCTAAGTTATATTGCAGAACAATTAGGGGAAAGAGTAACTGATGATCTAAAAATTATAGACCTTAAAAACCTAATTGTAAATAGCACAAATTACGATGAAGAATTCGTTCGAGAAATGCTAAACGTGAGAATTGAAGAAAGATTAGAAGGTAACACCTCGCGCGTAAGCGAGAATGATCACAGGAACGAGAGACACCATTCAAAAACTTTTGAACTGCATAAACTTCTTCCTAGATTTAAGGCAAAGGAAGATGACATAAGCCTGTTTTTGGTTTTATTTGAAAGACAGGTCAAAATGAATAGGATTTCTAAAGAAAATTGGGTTCCGCAACTAATTAGTGTTCTGCCCCCTGATATTGTAAATATTATCGCGAGAGAGTCCAAAGAACTTGCATCAGATTACGATCATGTGAAAGCATTGCTTCTAAAAAGATTTAAATTAAGCCCCGAAAAATTTCGTCAGCTTTTTGTTAAACACCAGAAGAATCCGGAGACCACGTGGGACGATTTTTATTATGAATTTCAGACCTATTTTGAGGGGTGGATTGCCGGATTAGGTATTACTACTTTCAAACAGTTGAAATACTTAATGATAACGGATCAATTAAAGAAAAGGTCTCCAATTGAATTTAAGGAACATCATTTGGACGAATGGAGTGGGATTATTTCTCCTGTTGATCTCGCTCGTAAAATAGAGGAATATGAAGATGTGAGGAAAACATTTCAGATAAAAGTTACATGGTCATATTCCAAGGACACGATGAAAAAGAAGTGGAATAACTCAACGATTATTCCGAGGGAAAATGTATCAATGAATAATCCTATGAATACCAGAGAACATAAAAACCGTAACAATCATCAAGATTTTGAAAAAAGAAGACGCCCCCAGTGTTTTGAATGTGGATCTTATGATCATTTTCGTCCACAATGTCCTAAATTGAAGAAATATAGCTCTGAAACCATAAATAGACTAAAAAGTAATTCCGAAAATGCTTCACTCGACCCATATACTATTAGAGGTAAGGTGAACGGATTTGAGATGCCTATCCTTAGAGATACAGGAGCCTCAATTGATATAATTTGTGAGAAATTTATTACACCAAATATGTTTACGGGTGAGAATGTGTGGGTCCAACATATTCTTGATGAACATATGACCTTGTTTACCTCTCGCAGAGGTAAAAATTGATTGTGAGTGGGGACATGTCGTCACCAAGGCAGCTGTGGTGCGAAAGCAATTGGATCAGGGAAGATATATTTTAGGAAATCGAACAATTGAGCTCCTTGAATCAGATTTAGAGCATAATAGTTTACCGAGACGGGAAATAGTAAATGCGATTCAAACTCGCAGTCAGTGGAAAAAAGAAGCTGAACAGAACAGAACAAGTGAACCGGTTGAAAAGGAGGAAATGAAAGAAGAAAATTTAGCTGAAGATATTAAAAATCTGTTGCCTTTATTTATGGAAGAAAAGGACACAATGAGTTTAATCAATATTAATACTGATGAGTTCATAGAAGCCCAACAGAAAAGTGAAGAATTAGCTCCTTTGATTCAAAAGATCGAAAAGGGTATGAATAATGAAGCAAGCGATTATTCACTAACCAAAGGAAAACTTCTGATCAAAAGCAGAAAAGATAAGAATGGAGACATAAGACAACTACTGGTTATTCCTGAAGAATTCCGATCGTCAATTCTGAAAACGGGGCATGAAGGTACATCAGGCCATTTAGGTGTCACGAAGATGAAGAATCGGATTGCAAAATATTTTTACTGGCCTCAGTACTATAAAGAGATAGAGGAGTTTGTGAAAACATGTGATCCCTGTCAGAGGGCAGGTAAAGCAAATGATCAGAGAAAAGCACCAATGCAATTAGTTCCTGTAATAAGTGAAGTTTTTTCCAAATTAAACGTTAATGCAGTAGGACCCCTTCACACTACACCTATAGGGAATAAATATTTGTTAACAGTCATGTGCATGTCCTCGAAGTACCCTGATGCAGTACCAATGCCTGATATAGCGTCCACTACAGTTGTGGAGGCTTTGTTCCAGATCTTCAGTAGAATGGGTTTTCCTAAAGAAATTTTCAAACGGACCAGGGAACTTCATTCACGAGTATTTTAACATCAGTATTTTTTGAAAACTTTGGAATAAACGTTGTTCGAAGTTCAGTTTATCATCCTCAGAGTAATCCCGTCGAAAGATTTCACAGAACTCTGAAAAGAATCTTAAGAGTGATATGCATTGAATCCTCTCCCGAATGGGAAAAACAGTTGCCAGCTGCACTTTTCGCTTTAAGAACCCTCACTCATGAAAGCACAGGGTTTACTCCCGCTGAATTGGTCCATGGGAAAAATTTGAGAACACCTATAACTCTTTTGTATGAGAATTGGATGGGGACTACAGAAGAGGTGACACCCGTTGTGGAATACGTTTTCCAACTCATAAATCGACTTAAAAGTTGTCAGGAATTAGCCATTGAAAAAATGGAAGAAACGAAGATTAAAAGAAAGGCATGGTATGATAAAAATGCTATTAAGCGTGAATTTTCAGAAGGAGATTTAGTGTTAGTGTTAAAGATGAATCGACCTAATAAACTATCTGTGCAGTGGAAAGGACCAGGAAAAATAGAGAAAACAATTTCAGAGACTAATTATGTGGTGAGCTTTAACAACAACACCGAGTCAAATCAAGTTTTTCATGTAAATATGTTGAAGCCGTACTACAAAAGAGCCGAATTTATAAATATGATTAACAGTAGAGCAAAGGAAGATTCGAACGAATTAGAAGAAAACTTTCCCTGTATCGATTCTAACCCAAATATTTTTGACTTCGATGAAATTACAAAACACAGTCAGTTAGGAAACCGATTGAATGTTCAACAAATAGAGAAACTTAAAGAAATCCTATGTCATTATTCTAAAATATTTTCCAATGAACCTGGAAAAACGCACTTGGTAGAGCATGACATTGAACTGATAAATGATGTACCTATTAGGACGAAACCATACAGAATGTCGGCACGGCAAACTGATTTATTGCAAGAAGAAATAAGGAAAATGTTGAAGTACCAAGTAATAGAAATAGGAGAGTCAGATTATGCTTCACCCATGATCTTAGTTGAGACTCCTGGAAGAGATCCTAGGCCTTGCATCGATTATAGAAAACTGAATGAAGTAATAAGAACTCAGTTTTATCCCTTACCAAATATAGAACATAGAATTGAAACTGTAGCACCTGCCAAATATATAACCTTACTTGACTTAACAAAAGGTTATTGGCAGATTCCCTTAACTCCAAAGGCTCAGAGGTTAGCAGCATTTACCACTAGTTTTGGAACTTATCGTCCATTACGTATGCCCTTCGGGTTAAAAAATGCGTCCTATTATTTCAGCAGATTGATGGCTGAACTACTTCAAGGGTGTGAGAAGTTTGCCCTACCATATCTAGACGATGTGGCTATTTTTTCAGAAAACTGGGACGATCATATAAGCCACATAGATAAAGTACTAGAACGGATATGGGATGCTCGGTTAACAATCAAACCAGCAAAATGTAAATTCGCACAAGATAGCGTTAAATATCTTGGTCATGTCATAGGGTTAGGAAAGAGGTCTCCAGCTCAATTGAAAGTTCAAACAATACTAGATGTTCCAGTTCCAAGGACTAAAACCCAGGTTAGAGCCTTTTTGGGAATTGCGGGATATTATCGACAGTACATCCCAATGTTCTCTAGTTTAGCAGCACCACTAAAAGAACTGTTAAAAGGGAAATCGAAGAAAGGATACATTAACTGGACTTCGGAATGTCAAGAATCCTTTGTACAATTGAAGGAAAAACTGTCGACTAACCCTGTTCTATATGCCCCGGATTTCAAAAGGCAATTTATTCTTCAAACCGACGCCTCTGACACGGGTATTGGAATAGTCCTGGCTCAGAGAAATGATAGAGGGAAGAGCATCCCATCCTGTACCTTAGCAAGAAATTTTCTGTCGCCGAGAAGGTTTACTGCACAACTGAAAAAGAGTCGTTTATGCAGTAAAAAAACTTAATGGTTACCTTGATGGACAGCAGAAACTTATCATTCAGACCGACCATAACCCATTAGTTTGGTTGAAAACTAATGCAGGAACAAATCCGCGCCTTATGCGTTGGTCACTTGCACTACAACCATTTAATTTTGAAGTTATTCATAAACCCGGGAGAAGTCATGCCAATGCAGATGCCTTAACCCTCCAACTGGACAGCACGGATTTTTCCGCCCTACTAGAGAGGCTTCGAAAATGGACTGCACGGATTTTTCTGCCTTCAAGTAACGTTTTCAAAAGCGGATTAGCCGCACTTTTCTGAAATCCTTTCCCCCTTTTAAGGTTTAACATCTTGAAAGATAATGAGGGACGGAGGAAGCAACACAGCAGGAGTTTTATGGCTCGCAGGGAACCCCGTGTTTTGACCCTGGGGCAATGTTAAAAATCGGGGAGAAATTTCTTTACAAACCAAGAAGTGTTTCTTTGCTAGCTTGTATTTTAAAAGTTTCCAAAAGTCCCAACGCATAAGTAAAATATGTTACAATTCCCTTTTGGTTTCATATTAATTTCAAACTGTAACAAGTTGGGGCGTGTCAGGGCAATCTGCTATTTTATATAGTTAGACAAATTATCTTTTTTTAAGTATATTCTTTCGCTTCATTTTTCTTATTCAAAGCTTTCAGTTTTTGAAACATGATTATATTTTATTATAAGATACCGAAAAAATTAATAAAACATCAAACTCTTTAAAATTTGGAACCTTTTCAATTTTCCAACCACTAAAAATGAATAAATTTAAACTTCATCAAATCATTTGAAACATTTTCTTACACTTTGATAAAAATAATAAAGAAAAAAAAACTAATTAAGATTTATTAGTTTTTTTTTTTTTTAGATTTCAAAGCCTAAGTGTTCAGGGAAGTTTAAGTACAGTGCCTGGTTATATATTGTTAAAATACACCGAATTATATTTGAATTTTAAGTGCTTGAACTTCAGTTTACATCAAGACAACATGAATGAAGATTTTCACACATTTTTTTTATAACTTGATTGTTTGAATAAATGGTAATCAAAAATATACGGAAACATTTACAGTAGACATTTATATGCATATAAATAAACATAAAAATCAATTTTAAATTCGAGCTATTGAAAAACATTCGAATTATATATTGTTCAAAAATATCTATTTATACAAAATACCTCAACATTTATCTTTTTTAAAGGCTAACTGAATAAGTAATTAAAATCTGGATATGTTTTGAAATCTCGACCTTATAAAGCTAGAAATTTTATGTTAGAAATTCCATTTGAAATTTCGAAAAAAAAAATGCATCGCGCAGTTAAAAATTATTTACCATAAGTTTTAGCAATTGTTTGAGTATAATAAAAATTTCAAATTTTATTACATAGCTTCTTTGGTATCTTTTAATATATTTCGGCCGCGGTAGCCGAGTGGCATAGGTATCGGAACGTGGCTTGCTTTGTCACCAGTTCGAGCCCAGTACCATTTAAGACCCGCCGTGTATGGGAGCGATGTACGTTAAATCTTTCGAGAGCTGAAACGTCCTCCCGTTGGTGTGGTGGGGTAGCTAGGAGAGGGGGGTGCCAGCTCAGGTGTCGTCCACGTCACTTGACCATGGTACAAAATTACGTAGTCCGTCGCCAAAAGCCCTCGTGTAGCTGAACAGTGCGACGTTAATATTCAATCATTCATTTAATATATTTCGAAGATTTCATACAATTCGGTTGAAAACCGCATGCTAAGAGCAAAAAATATACTAAAAAAATTGATGAATATACAATTACAATAAATTCTTACATAGAGAAGCAAAACTGAGAAGCTAAAGCGTAGGAATAAAAAATTTTGAGTATATCTGAAGTAGTTTTCGAAATATTTATTTTTAAGTTTAGAAAATTTGTGTGCGTTATGTTATACTTGATATTAATTAAATGGTTAAAATAATGTGTTAATAGTCATGTAATCGTTTGATGACACATTCATATACTAATAAAAATTATCATGGTCATTGATGCGAATGTCAAGAATTTTATGTAATTTTAAATTCAGACATTAAGATATTGATGTAGAAAATATAAAACGACCATCTAAAATACATGAAAAATGCAGTCTGCTATAAAATGATCTTGACAAACAAAATCCGGCATTTTCACTTACTATGGCAGAGCCGGCTTAGTCAGGGGCGATCTGGAAAAACAGAGAGAAACCGCGGTTTTTTGATGGATGCCGCTCTAGCTTTTAAAGCTCCCAGGAAAATTATATATATATATATATATAAATTACAAATGCAAAAAAAATAAATCTTGTAATTTTCCATACATTTTTATAACAACGAATTGTGGAATTGGCTTCCAATACATTGTTGTGTTTGACAATATCTAAGGTAACCAACCCTACTTTAGATAGATTTGTACTACTTTTTCGTAACCGTATTCCTTTTAAAATTAATTCGTGCAGCCGAAATACACCTTTTGTACCCTTAAAAATTTATGTTAACTATAACGGTTAATTTTCATTTATGCAACTTGTGAAATGTTCATAATTAACCATTTCCGTCTAAAGTTTACATGAAAAAAAAAGTTTGGACTCCCTCATTCATTAGGGATTTATACAAGATTCTAACATTAAATTTTATTTTTCACCGAATAGGATTGAGTGGAAGTGTATAGTGCTTGCACTCCACAGGTCTGGGGTTCTATTAACGGGCTGCGCAAGGTCGACTCTGCCTTTCATCCCCGCTACATTGGGTGGATAAATGAGTACCAAGCTTTCTTCGGGTCTTAAACACTGAAGGTCTCTCTTCAGACAGACCACCAAATCGGGACATCTGTTCATGCACCTCAGCGTCCAAAGGTCACGTGTATTATGATGGGCACAGTAGTTCCTGACCCTCATGGATTGTTGTGCCTCTGAGTTTGAGGATTACCTCACTTTGGGGATACCCCTTAGATAAACATGTATTTCCACTCATTTGCAATTAAACATTTGTCTTTCAATTACGTTTATTTCAGAAGGAAGTTTGATTTTTCAAATGTATTTGCTTAATAACATGTATATTTGTGTATTATATTAAAAATTTGATCAATCCAAGATTACATGTTTTTAGCTCCTCTAAAAGCTTTTAGGATTTTACAACTGATCTTACAATCCATATACGTTTTATAGTAGTATATTTAAAAATGATAAGGACATTTTTACGACTGTGTGAGCTGTTATGCCTCGTTTATAAATATAAAAAATTGCATTCAGCTACAGTTTTTAAAATGTACAGAAATAAGTGGAGCAACAGGATACTTACATATTATGAATATTTTTGACTGCAGTAAGATATATTTATATTTAGTTTCTTTACAATTTGAATAGAAGTTGTAAGCCATTTTGCGAATAGTTTGATATTGAGTATAAACCCATAGGCTGTTTAATATTGTAAAATGTTTTACTTTGATACCAGCACACATTAAAATAAGGCTCATTTGCAGTTATATGATCAGCTTCAGTGATATTTAAATTTTCAAAAATAGTCTACACGTACGAAAACATTCTTTCACAACCGCACACCACATCTCATACTATATCTTCCCTACAGCAGGAAATATTTGTGTATGCTGAAAAATTTAATACAGGATACATTTCCAAGTGTTAAATTTGTTTTTTAAATTTGGTATGAATACATTGTGGAACTGTCGGTTAACTTCACTGAACAAAATTGTTTTAAGTGTACTGTTTTGAAAGACAAGATTAATTAGGGAGAACTTTTCTCACAATAGAATTTGTAATGACTGAGTTGTGTGAAAATGTAGTTATCGATGTGTGACATTTTTCCTTGTAATAAAAGAAACAGAAAGATAAGAAATTTAACTTGAGTAGAAAATGGTTAGAAGTACTGTCATGCGCATTTGAAGAAGTATATCCCCCATTAAAATTAAAAATTATTGACTGAATGTGTGTTATGTCCATCACAAATGTCGATGTAGAAAAGATATTTTTATTTAATACAAGGAGTTCGAAAAGGAGAGCACTAGGAATGAAAATTTAGATTTTTTCCGAAAAATATTCAGTTAACATAAAAATATCATTTATATGATTTAAATTTAAATAAATTAAAAGTATTGAAATCATTTTTATGTTATTCTAAATTAAAAATATAATTGAATAGAGAAAGATGTTTTATTTCATAAATATATGCACCATTAATTGTTTTATTGTTTAAAAAAAAGATAGGGCCTTTACTCTTTTTACCTCATAACTTTTTTTAAAAAACAGGAAAGTGAGCGCGTTTTCTTACTCTCATATTCAAAAATAAATACAGGATGCTTTTTTCTAGTTCAAATCGCAATACCAAAATATTTTTTTTTAATTTTTAAAAACTGACAGAAAAATAAATTTTGTTTGAAGAAAATATAACTATTTTTCAACTTTTAACACGCCATTTATTTCATGTTTTTTTTACCCTGCATTTTAATTTAATTTTACTGTGACTGAATCTATGGGGAAAACGACAGAGTGGAACTACGGTTTTCATACAAGATTGCCCAAGGCAACAACAGCTAGCTGTAAACAATTGCTATCCTGGTTCTTACTGATTAAAGACGCCGAACCAAGTCATAAAGTTCTCCCCTTTCGACCTCCCAAGTTTTAAAAGGGGGAAAGAATTGAAGTCTGTTGCATTTTTGAAGGGAATAGCAATATAAGAGTAAAACGTTTTCGGAATAACTTTTCAGGAGGAAGGTATCCAGTTAGAGGGTTAAGTAGGATTGATTAAATTTTTATATATATTCCCCAAGAGTGTATTATTACTCCCACCTCTATAATGAACATAAATTCTTTATTTTAATTTTTTTCTAAATTAAAATAATTCTGTAATTTGTATCTATCTAATAAGTTGTCATTTTCTCATTTATTTTGAATTTTTATATGTTAATTGTATTGTAGTATGTCATTCTGGCCAGAAGGGAATCGTACAATGTTAAAAAGGTAGTGTTACCTAGAACTTTTAAGTGATATCTCCTAAGTGATTTTAGTGGACCTTAAAAGAACAGAACTTTTCCTTCATCAGAAAAAGTTCTCTCTAGAGGAAGGAGGAGTTGTGACGAATGTTCCGAGGAAGTGGGGGAGTAGGGTTTACTAGAATCCCGTTCCCCTACGTTCCGGATAGACTCGTCTGAAAAGGACATGCGGAGGACCGGTTTTGAGGGTCCCGAAGAGAGTCAGACGATATAAACGTGCTCTGGATGTAAGATTGTTTTTTAGAATGTTCTGTAAATAAATTGTAAATATTTATATATCTAGCCTGGCTGTTAATTTCGTAACCGATACGTCACAACGGATTGTCTAGTAAAGGTGAGTTTGATTTTTCCCTTGAACATTGTTTAGGATCAATAGTGTTTAAAAATATTACAAAAGTTAACTTGCTAGCTGTATAAGAAGAAATCGGTGAAACAGTACATGAATCGCTTAAAACTAAACGATGAACTAAAAGAAATACTTTTAAAATCCTCAGACTTTATAAAAGACAAAGAATCTGTCTTTACTACCATAATTGTGCAACGTAAAAATGAAGGAATTATGCTCGCAACAACAAACGGAATGTATAAATTCAACGCATTCTACCGGAAGTATTTCTTCATTATGTCAACTCTTTAAAGCAATGGTATGATCTGTGCCAAGAAGAAACGAAATGCGGGATCCATTTTTTGATTCAGTAGAAAGACCCTTGAAGCACACAAATGTGTCAAAAGAATTAAAATCCAAAATTTTAATCTAGTGAATTGGCCAGAAAGTTACCAATATTTTGTGGTTTATATTAGTGATGACGACTAGGAGATGAAGCATTAATTGTGAAAGAGTACCAAGCCTTTTCCCTTTTGTTTGCTTAGAGAATTTTAAGTAAAGGAAACGGCTCTCACAGAACAGAAGTTTTCCTAGCCTTACATAATATGCGCCGTTATATAAGTTATACGAACGGTACTTACGTATTAACGCATAGTATAGGTGACATTTTATGAAAGAAAGCACATTGTTGCCGATTCAGAACGTACGGTACATAGGAAATTAGGGTTGCCAACTTGGCGAGCTATCTTCGACGTTGGCATTGTTGCGATAGTACGTAAATACCATGTAAACACATATAATATATAAATATGTATTAAATATTTTTAAATAATTAGACTAATTGACATTTATATCGTATATGCTCATATATAAATATATAATAATACATAGTTATTTAATCATTGCCCTTCACAGAAAATGGATTAAATAAGCAAATCCTCCGTTGAATGGGCACGAAAAAGTGGAACTACTTAACTTGTGTACGCGAAAATATTGTAAAAGAAAACATGGTACATCCGAACCATTGAATACTCCAACCGAGAATAAATCTGAAGTTTTCCCTGCTATCAATTTTTGTTCTGATATACACAAACAGATAGATATATAAATATATATATACATTAATTGTTTTCTATTTAAATTTAAACAATAAAATCATTAATTTTATATTAATATGTACATAATTGTTGCAATCTTTTTACTTCAAGTATGAAGAAAAAGAGCTATCTTAACATTTCTGTTTTTAATATAAATAAAATTACCCTGTTTATTACCTCGTAAGAATTGTGGATTCAGTGTTTTCTTAATAGGGAAAAGATTTTGCATTAGAAAATGATACGCACCATATTGTATTTATAATAACTTTAAATTGTACTAAAATTTCAAAATAAAAACAATCGCCATTTAACATAATATTCAAAATAAAAGTAAAGATAACTTTAAAAAATATTCACAAATTTAACTTGAATATTTCTTATATAGTAATTTTTTTTTCTTTCCGATTGTACAAAATTCTTTTTCATATAATGGGGAAATATATCCAAGAGATTTCTGTAAAAAAAAAAGACATCTAGCAAATGTTCAAAAAAATAAATAATAACTAAATGTTGGGAAAGATTACTAAATCGGTACACTCAAACAATATCAATCACTTCTGTAAAGATGAGATTCTAAATCAATTGAGTTAAAATGTGTTTAGTTCATCGGAACAACGAGAGAAAAAATGATTTAGACATATAAAAATTTCAAATGAATATCCTAAATTTTAATTTACTATCAATTATATTTAAAATGAAATACAATTGATAATAAAAATAGAAAACTATTTCTATTACATTAAAATCATTACTATACTGATATATAGATTAAAATATTATAATAAACACACAAATATATATTTTTCTTCATCCTATTTTGATTCTACAATTGATTTGTATTATCGCTTTACTTTACGGAAGCTTAAATAAAAATAAAATTTCAGAATAAAGTTTGCTTTTTGAAAATGCCATGAGAAAAAAAAGGACTTTTTCTTGGAAAATGACATCAACTAGGTTCATAAATTTAAACTTACTCTGATATTGTCATTTATTTACATCACTGGCTATAATGATCTTGAACGAGCTCTTAGGAGTTATTTAAGCATTACAATGTTATAAAAGCATTATACTAAAACACATTTTTATATAATAAAAATTTATTGAAAAATGGCTTTTTTTACTTTAAACCATCTCAAGAATTCATTAAATCCCTTATTTTAAATCAGAAGCCATTATAGGGTGCATCCTATTAGACTTTAACAAATACATACAAATGTTCAAAGTTATCGCAAGTCGTTAAGTGCCAGCGGATTCTAATGTACAACGAGTAATAATCGAAGGATACGACGGAGAACTTACCCAAAGCTTCATGATGCTTGGAATTCAGTGAACTCCTATGATGCTTGCATGTTCTTTGGGCCCTTATATAGGGGCCCACGAAAGAAAATCAATGTAAAGGGTAGGGCATTCTACGAATCATCGAGGCCACCGTGTCCATGGCTGCAATGATGCTAGAGAGACCGCAAACGATTTTTGCCATCCTCATTTCCAAACAGGTTTCCGATTCCAAGTACTAATCAGAGAATCGTTTTTAAAGTTTTGCATTTTGTTAAAAGGGAAATTAAATGACCCTTTCGTGTAGCGAAGATTTATTTCTTTTTTCATTCTCCCTCTCTCTCTTTATAATGGCACGATGGTTCTTTGTTTTCTATTGATTTTTGTACAACCATATCTTTCATGAAATCTCATTCCCTGCCACACAAATTTTATTGTTAAATTGGATTCTTGATTTCACAATCTACCCTTTGGGACCTGAAGGAAAATTTGAGCGACTTTGACCAAAATGGTTTCAGTATTTTTTTTTCTGGAAAACCTTTACTGAAGAAATAGTCTATTTTACAATTACTTGATTTTTTTTAAACTTAAAGTTTGTCTTATAGCTCAGTAATTTTTCGAGAGGAAAACAAGACCCATTGCAAGGAGAGAGCAATAAAAATATGCACCATTTAAAATCCTCCTTGATAAAAGTTGGATAACGTTGTAGCTCATTGCATCTTTTTCCTCGTTAGAATTAACACAAAATCCGGTGTATCACGCGCACCTGTATTTTCCAGTTGCCATTTTTAGTTTTTATAACCTCACGAAAGTATATGAAATGTACGTGTGCAATGTTCTTATGTTTTAAAGTCCTTTATTTGAGGTATCATTTCAATTTTGGGGAAAAAATAATATACTTCTAGAAGAACAACCTTTCAAGTTCATAAATGATGTCACTTCTTTTAAAGAAACAATATTTCAATATATGTAGGAGTTTTAATCTCTTTTTCTATGTTCATTTTTTTAAACAATCATTTGTATACATTGCGCATAATACCGTACATTTCGACTTCTTATTTTGTGTTAAATGTGCACGTTATTCGACGAGATCCAAATCCTTATTTATTACATCATACAGACATTTAAGGTAATACATGAAAGGGACATGAAAAATATTTTTAAAAAGAAACTTACTAATTTAAAATACTCTCTCTTAGTACGGTTTCTATTTTCATTGAAAGAACTCAACTATAATAAATACAAGAGGCTTTGTAACATGCTTAACTTATATGCTGCTTTTTATATACTTAGAAAGTATACAAAATCTTTTTAAGGGGAGCTACTTTTCATTACAATAAGTTATTTTGAAGGAGAGTAATTTTTTTTATGTAAGTGTTATTTTAAATTATATATATATATATATATATATATATATATATATATATATATATATATATATCAATGTTATTCTAAACATATTCAAAGATTTTAATATGCAATGATTTTTATAGCTTTAATATTTAAATTATCGTGAATGAATTTAAAGAATGAACAAATTAAAAATATTAATAGTTTATCAAACTTTTATGAATTATCAACGTTATTTAAAACTTATTAATACACTTTCATATTCATTAATATTTATGGAAGGAATCAATGTGTTAAAAATTATTACTATATGTTCAATTTTTATTATATTTAAATTATAATATTCAATACATTAGAAAACGGAATGGGCTTGGAGTGGCATCGGAAAAACCAATATGCATCACATTATAGATTCAAAGTCTCAAATTCTTTGAGTTTGGTTTACAAAATATTACAACATATGATACAATTTTGCAAATAAATAAACAAAAATTATTTAATTACTTAAGATCTGTTAAGGTATCCGACTGCGTTCGGATTCGCAAAACGCGATTTTGAAAAAGCGTAAAAAAGAGTATTCGTTAAATAATTGATGTAACGGTAACGGTTATACATTTACGTGGAACCATAGAGAAAGCTCTATTATTTACTCATCATAATAAATTGAACAGAGAACAATTTGTTGAAGTTACATATAAGAATAGCAGTTCACATTAAATGCGGCGCAAGAACGCTGGTGGAGGGATGGGTGGGAAACCACTCTCCCATTTGAATTAGTTTCTGTTTCGCTTTCATAGGGAAACGAAGAGAAAATGACGCCACATCTCCATGACAGCAAAGCCCGTCTTTCAACCGTCTGCCGCATCTCGACGAAACGAGGAGAGAAGGGATAAATTTCTTTAATAACAAGGATAAAGAGAATAATATTTTTAAGTCCGTTACTCATTACCTATTAAATAACTGCGTGCGGTTATTGAAAGAAAGTTTTAAATAACCACTTGGAAGAAAGTAAGAAAAAGGTAGAGGAGTTTGAAGTAAGATCATGAGAGGTGAGGGTGCCACACTGAACGTGATGAAAAACTTACATTGCGTGGGGGGGGATAATTAGAGTGAATGAAGTCTTGCAAAAGGGAATAATTGATTTTTTGCGTAGATTAGAATACACTCACAAAATTGTTTTTAGAATACTGTCACAATAAAAAATTATTTAATTACGATATTTTGGCAAAAAAGAACTTAGAAATAACTATTTTCGAAACATTCTCCTTTTATGTAAAAATTCCTTCTATAATAATAAAGCTCATATCCAAACTGTTACATTTTAAAATTAACTGTGAAAATATCTTTATCTTGTGCAGCAGGATGTAAATGATTTTCTTCTCTGTTCGAAAAAGAACTCTTTCGAGATCAAAAAGATTTTCAAACATCTATTAGTCAGTATTTTAAGATAAGTGCTGCATAATAAGAGTTTAAAAAGCCGAATAAAAAGTGTATAGTTTCTAAATATAGATATTTTTTGTAGAGTTGCTTATAGACTTTCCAAAAGGTAGCTGCAGTTTTTTTTATTTTGTTTGCACTCTGAATTAACGAGCAAAATATTCGGTTCCGATGAGTTAGTTAAATCGGGATCCGACTATAATTAAAAAAAAAAAAAATTTGGAATCAAATAAAGAAAGAATGGGCATGTGTGGAAGTATTTTGAAAAAGCCCCTCCGAAAAGATGTATTATGTAATTTTTATGAGTTTTAATATATTTTTTACATAAAATTTAATCCTTAGCATATATAAACTAATAAACATTTTCCTTATAGTTCTGCAAACATTTTCTTACTGTTTCCAATGCGTTGTTAAGCAAAAGAAACAATAAACTTTTTTTTTTGTAAGGGATAGCTCTTTTTTATGTCTATATAGCCGTTGTTCACTGAACGATTCAAGCCATCCACTAAATATTCATCAAACTGTCCATCAAACAACTATAAAAAATAAACTTATTAATTCTTTTGAAGATTGGAGATAGAAATCTGAACTTGCTCGTTGACAACGATGGAATAAAATTTAATGGAACAGCTAGAACTATTTATAGTTAAAATTTATTAGAATTATTAACTATGAACTACACACTCATAATATTTTGAATATGAGGGGCTTTTCTACTTTTTGTGGTTTGAATAAAAAAAGTAATTTTTTAACACAAAACTGATTCTAATTGTACACAGATAATGCATTGTACTAACAACTTAGAATATTGGAGTTTATGAACATTTTTATAATAAAAATTATCTTTAATTTTAGTTAGAGGTTTTTGCTTTTTATCACAAACATTACAATTCTTACGTTTGTACATAACACTTATGAAAAAAAAATTCAAATTTCTTTTCGAAGAGAAAAATAATATTTGTTTTCCATATTTCTCACAAAGGCAAATTTTCTGGCAATGTAAGAAGTTTCCCTTTGAATCCGTTTCAGAGTCAACTTGAAGGCATAGCTTGATATAAAAGTCAAGTCTTTAAACTTATGGGAGTAAATGGAAAATGTATTAAACGTAAACTTTTGTGAAAGATAGGAAAAGAAAGATGCAAATGAAACGGATTTGTTTGAAGGTGAATGGTGGAAGACAGATCTAATGAATCTCCTTATTTACTTTGAATCTTTTTTTTAAATCAATTTCGTGAATTTCATTAGGTTTTTGAATTTGACAATGTTCTGAAGATGAATGATGCACTATCTGGCCAAAAGTATCCGGACACCCAGTGGTATGGACTTAGAGCATCCTGAGGCACATATTAATATGATGTTGGTCCCATTTTGCATTGATGGCAGCCTGCACACGTTTGGGAAGACTTTCCACCAATTTTTTGATAGGTGACCATAGGAACTGCCTTCCAGGCATCCATCACAGGTGAAGTGAGTGCATGCAGTGAGGAGGGTCGATTTGGCCGGCTACGTAATCTACACTCTAATTCATCCTAAAATTTGTTCTATGGGATTTAGAGCGAGGCTCTGAGAAGGCCAGTCCAGTTTTTGAACACCCATTTCGTCAAAACTCGTTTGTGCAAGCCTCGATGTGTGAATGGAGCAGTTATCCTGCTGGAAGAGAAATGGGCCTTCCTCGAAATATTGCCATAGAGTTGGGAGTGCAGCATTGTCCAGAATGTCCACATACATCTCAGAGTTTATGTTTCCAAACACCGGAACTAACGGACCCAGGCCAAACCACGAGAAACACCTCCACACCATTATGCTTCCACCACCAGACTTAACAGTGGGCACAATGCAGTCACTAAAGAAACGTTCCGCCAAACCCATCCGACTGCCAGACTGTAAAGCGAGATTCATCCCTCCAAAGAACAGTTTTCCACATGTCCACAGTCCAATGACGGTGAGCTCTACGCCATTGCAATCCATGCTTCGCATTCTGTGGAGGGATGTTTGGCTTGTGAGTGGCTGCACGACCATGGAATCCCAAGTTTTCCTAACATTCGACGGACAGTCCTGCTGCTAGCTGATGAACTTTGCAACTTCTGAGAAATTTGCACCAACAAGGAACTACGATTTTGTTTCACTACCCTTTTCAGAGTTCTGCGGCTGCGTTCACCAAGTATTTTCGGCCTACCGATTCGTTTTTCAGCCGTTTCACTGCCTCGACGTTTCTACTTCACAGGTACATCACTCACAGTAGATTTAGGCTTCTGTAGAATGTCTGCAATCTCACGGACTGATTTCCCACAAAGGTGGCATCCCACTATACTGCCACGATCAAACTCACTAAGCTCCTTTGACTTACTCATTGCCTCACAAACGCATAAATAGAATCTGACAAACCATTACCAACACTTTTATAGCTTTCAATTACGTATCAAATTGCGTCACTCGCCAGAACCACTTTTTTAAGGGGTGTCCGGACACTTTTGACCAGATAGTGTATTAATTGAAAATTTTTCTCGTTTGATTTTTCTGTTACTAATATGTAGGCATGTTACTATCATAGGATAGATTAGAGAGCTGGGTTTGTTTCACTGGATTGTTTTCGAAAAATTCCTCACAAGTGTTGATATTACTATAATAACAATTATAAACAAGGTAATGGTATGAGATAAAATTACTTAAATGTAAAGCAACCCATTTCTTCCTGGTTACTTCAGTTAGCTAAAATAAAAGAAACAGCTTAACATTTCTAAATATCACATTTAAAACTTTCTTTTCGTAACATAAAGAAAACCTACAAGACGTTGTTTAAATTTGTACTATGAATTTAGAATACATTAAAGATGCTCTGCAATATTTCATATTACGACAAACACGAAGCAAAACAAAAAATAATTGAATAGCATTTTTGAAATGTTATTATCAATATTAGACCCTTAAATGTTGAAAAAAAAAACAGATAAAAAAGTACACAGTCCAGTCACATTAATGTGACCACCGCGTACTTTCGATGTCGACGTTAAATAATTAATCCCGGAAGGCAGGTGGTAGCACAGTGTAGTTGAGCGTATAGTATAAAGGGTGTATGAATGCTTCGGAAAACATTGCAATAGTTGGCGCAATGCAGAAACGGAGCGATTTATGCACCGTCCAAAAGGGCATGATCATTGGTTTTGGGGCCAAGGGTAGAAGCATTTCCGTAATGGCTAAGTTTGTGAACTGTTCACGTGCCGTGGTAAAAATATATCGTGCATGGCAAAACGGTACTGTCCAAAATCAACAACGTGGCAAATCGGGTGCACCACAG
>BMAU01017566.1:0-47500 GCA_019973935.1 Trichonephila clavipes | reverse complement strand
TGGACAATTGCTAAGGACCGATCACAAATTGCTATGTAGCATAACATTAAGCGAGACATGAGGCCTAGTAGGATAAAATATAGTTGCCACACTGTTCAGACATTAGAATAAAGAATATTTATTGCTCTGGAAAGTACAAAAGCTGTGAAACATCAGAAAGAAAAAAAATATTCATTTGATCTGCGTACGGAGAAATGGAACAATGCATCTAAAAGTCAGCAGGCACCTTAAAGAAAGGTATCAGTACGGGATATGTCCACCGTGGAGTGTGATGCAACATTCCACACGTCGTACCATACTTTGCACAACATTATCCAGCAGCTGTTGAGGCAATTTATCCCATTCCTCTGTGAGTGCACGGATGAGGGTGTTCTTGTTTGTCGGAGGATAGTTTCGACCAGCAACTTGCCTCCCCAAAGCATCCCACACATTTTCAATGGGGTTTAGATCTGGAGAACGCGCTGGCGATATGAGAAGTTGAATACCCTCGCTGTCTAGACAATCCTGAACAGCGAGTGTTCGATGACATGTTGCGTTATCGTCCATAACAACAAATTTATCACCGACAGCACCACGGAAAAGACGAACACGAGGAAGTAGAACTTCATTAATGTATCGTTGGCCCGTGATAGTCCCATTCGCAAACACATGTAGGCGCGTGCGTCCATTAATCATGATGCCGGCCCACACCATGATACTGCATGTCGGATATCGGTCCTTTTCCTGGATATTTTCTGGACGATAAGCAGTACCACTCTCGCGCCAGATAAGTTGGCGTCTACAATCCGATGACAGACTGAACCTACTCTCATCTGAGAATAGTACGCATGCCCAGTCCTGTTCAGTCCAATTGTGATGCTCACGACACCATTGCAAACGGGCAGTACGGTGCTGTCTGGTGAATGGGACACACACAACAGGTCTGCGTGCGTATAGTCCTCCTCTCCTCAAACGTCTGCCAACAGTTTTTCGGGAGATCTGTTTTCTTGAGGCAGCAAGAAACTGATTTGCCAACTGCTGAGCTATGGTGCGCCTGTTCCTTTTTGCTGATAGGACGATATGTCTGTCTTCTGCAGGTGTCGTACTTCTAACTCGACCTCCCCACTGCCGTCTACTACACATTCCAGTAGTTTTAAATGACTTCCACAGCCGTGAAACAACGCTGTGAGCGATGTCGAACTTCCTGGCAACATCTGTTATTTTTCGCCTTTCTTCGATCTTTCCAATAATTCGACCACGCATAAAATCATCTATGTCATGTCGGGAAGACATGCCAAAAATTTTAAGTTCGTCTATTAAATCTTTCCTGTAAAACTTTGACTTGAAACAACAACTGTCCACACGCGTCAAAACCTTTAAAGCTCTTATGAACGCTATCGCGTGATGAACAGACGTGGAAAAAAAATTTGAATACTCATGCTTCTTCTTACTAATATCCCGCACTTATTCTAATTTTCCACATTTTGCTTCCTTTCATTTTGTGGTTGCTATGGATGATAGTGTTATCCGTCCTTAGCAATTGTCCAGCAGTGTAGAAAATTTCGGTTTTTTTTCCACCGAAATCGCATGCAATTGGAGAAGAGTTGATTTTTTCAGCCGTTGAAGAGGTTTTAAAGACTGTTACACCCAAATCAGCTTCTGATAGATTTAAAAGAATTCCCTGAAGCAACACCACTGTTCAAAGACGTATTGATGAAATGAGTCAAGATGCTAATAGTCTTTTGTGCGATTATTTGCAAACGACGCGTTTCTCTCTTCAGCTCGACGAGTCAACTTTACCTGGAAATGAAACATTATTATTGGCCTATTTTCGTTATATTATGGAACAGGAGCACCCCAAAGAAATGCTCTTTGCAAGAACTTTGGCAACCGACACTAAAGGCGAATCCATATTTAACGTTTCGAAGGAATATTTCATAGAAAATTCAATACCCTTATCAAACACAATATCAGTAGCAACAGATGGAGCAACTGCTATGGCCGGGCGCTGTCGTGGATTTATAGGCCATTTAAAACAAAATGTAGCGGGGTGTTAGCAACATCCATCGACAGCATTTAGTTGCTAAACATCTAAATGACACGAGTCTCTTCAATTTGTCATCAATACAATAAACCGAATCCGAAGCAACGCGTTGAATACACGTTTATTTGCGCAGTTATGTGAAGAACATGACGAGCATTTTCATCAATTACTCCTTCACACGGAAGTCCGCTCACTGTCGAAATGCTTGCGTTTGACAAGATTTTTTGCACTGTTTCAGACTGTTCTAGAGTTTTTGGATTCTAACGATACAATTTTAAGAGGAAATTTAATTAAGAGGAAAACAGACATTGCCTACTTAATAGATTTGTTTAGTAAATTTAATAATGTTAACTTGCAGTTATACAAGGTGATAGCTTATATATTTCATTAAAACAAATTCCTTGATTTCTCGTTTCTTGCAAGAATTCAGCTAATGAAGCAAAATATTCGACGACGTGAGTTTTCCCTATTTGTCTCAGACAAACTGCCAAGAAGATGACATTTTAACCTACATTCAGCATTTGAATGCCCTCTGTTCCGATTTTGAAATAAGGTATAAAGACATTTTGACTATATATATGGTAATACCACAGTGGATAATCAATCCATATTGTTACATTGAAGAGACGGATGTCGTATTACAAGAGGAACTGATTGGAATAAGTACAAACGAAGAACTTAAGGTACAGTTTAAAAATGGATATCAAAAATTCTGGCTTCAAAAAAAATACCTATTATTTATCCCACATGATATAATATCGCTAAAAAATTTTTAATTGCTTTTCCATCCTCGTACTTTGTTGAAATAGGTTTCAGTGTGGTTGTCAATCTCCTAACAAAAAAAAATAGACTGGACATTACTAATCAAAGAGATTTAAGGCTGAACTTGACTAAATTGATGGCAAATGTTCAAAAATTGTTATTACAGCATCAGGTTCATCCATCCCATTAAAAGCATTTATTTTTTGCTGAGTTACTTTTTGTAACAAATTCATTTTAAATTTTAATTTAATTATTTGATTTAAATTTAATCAATTGTAATTTTTATATAACTGTGATTTTTATTTAATTAATCGTGATTTTTATTTATATAACTGTGATTTTTATTTAATTAACTATTATTTGTATTTAATTAACTATGATTTTAATTTAAGTAATTAATTGTGATTAAATTAATTAATTGTGATTTAAATTTAAGTAATTAATTGTGATTCTAATTAAATTTATTTAATTGTGATTTTAATTAAATTCATTAATTATAATTTTTATTTAATTAATAAAAATTGTGGATTTTAATTTAATTAATAAATTGAGATTTTAATTCAATTAATAAACGTTTAAAATTAACATGATTTTTCTATGATGAATTTGAAAAAATTCAATATTAAGTAAGCAGGGGGTCTACCCCAAACCTGAAAACATGACAAGGGGTGTATGAGACAAAAAAAGTTTGGGAAACTATGTTCTAGAGTGTGACAGATGATTACATTAACCCTTTTATCTACCGACAGTACTTATAAGTAGCATTCACTTTAAAATTAGAATTACCATTTCGACGAATACTAAGAAGATAATGAGCAGGAATATTCTTTTAATTCCACTTTTCTCAGATATATGGCAACTCGGGTTCCATGTGAAGGGTATTTTAGCAGGGAAGGAAAATAGTTTTATAGCAAAAATTGCGTTTTAACTGACATTTTGATCAAATTGTGAAGACTGTCATTTTTTGTTCCAAAAAAGTAGCTAATGTCGAAAGGCAAGTGTCTTCTTTTTTGTATGTTAATGAAAACCTTAGAAAACGATTTAACTATTTATTTTAAGTAAGCACTGTTTATAATTAATTTTACAGTTGAATCTTTCCAATTAATTAATTAGCTCTGACGGATTAAATTTCCCAAAGTGAGTATTTTGTTTTTGTATATCCCTTAATTTTCAATGTAGTAATTCAAAAAAATATTGCATAAAAAAACTGCAGTAATTCATAATGCGATAGATAAAGGTTTAATGTGGCTGAACTGTGTGTGTATGATACTTTATAATATACATAGATATGTTGAGAGAGATGATATGAAAGATTCGATAAAAAAATGGATTGTTATGCATTTGTAAACGTGTTGATCTCTCCTTAAAATATTCTAATATTTTTTTTTATTTCCCTTATTCCTGATTTTATAATGAAAACAAAAAAATTCATAACAAAACAAAAAATTTTGAAAAATTCCACATCTGATATCAATCGAAAAATTTCCAAAAATAACTGAAACAAACTAAACGTTAGAAAACTACCTTCACATTTTAGGTTTTCACCGAATTAAACTAGTTGCAATTCTCTCGGAAAAGACATATAGAAATGCCTTCAATCACATTTAAATTGCACTTATGAAAACAAATAATTCTGAATAAAATGTTCTTTCACATTTTGTGGTTTTAACAACTTTCTGCTTCCTTTCGAAAGTTGGCGTGAAATCGTAAAATTACCTTCAATGGTAGAGAGAGAAAAAAGGAATTATTTGAAAAGAGATGGCATGAGGGATAACTTATGATGCTAATATCCGGTTAAAGTTTAGTTGTTTTCTTTCATCGAACTTGTTAATTTAAAATTCGTTGTTTCACTGATATTCTACAATTTCATTAGCATAAATTACTTTCACTTCGTTTAATTTTGAATGCATTTAGGATTACCCCAAAAAATAAGCATTACCGTGTTGAAATACCATTGTGTTGAAAGTACCTCCACATACCTTTTTTCAATTGTTGCTTATCAATTAGTTTTAGCAACTCAAATGAAACACAATACCTGAAAACTTTATTTTTTAAGAAAAGAGTATTAAATAAATATATTCTCTATATACTAATGTAAAATACTTCAGATTGGTTGAATGCTTAAGAATATCATTGTTCTCAAAAAAGGAATCTTGTTGCACTGCTAAACGCTTTTTAAGATTTTATTGCAATTAAGCGAGCTAAAATGAGGCAAAAAGATTTGTGATGAATCTTATAATTACACAAAGTATCCACTTTCTTTATTAAAAAAGAAACCTATCATCTCGAATTTATTCTGTATTTTAGAATCACTTTCATTTCTAAGCATTGCGAAACTGAAACAGAGAAAGCATAGAAACCTGACAAACAAACAAAGGATGTTTTCTCTTCCATTTGACGCCTGTATTTCTGAAAAATTTAATTTCTTGCTCACTCTATTCATTCGCTTCAGCTAGTGGTCGCAGTAACCTAGTGGTCAAGTACAGGATCATGGCTGGCTTGTCACCAGTTCGAGCCCAGTACCACTTAAGACCCGCCGTGTATGGGAGCGATGCACGTTAAATCTGTCGAGTGCTCAAACGTCCTCTCGTTGGTTTGATGTGGTAGTCAGGAGAGGGGGGTGCCAGTTCAGGTGTCGTTCACGTCACTTGACTATGGTTCAAAATTACGAGGTCCGTCGCCCAAAGCCCTCGTGTAGTTGAAAAATGCGGCATTAATATTCACTCAGTCACTATTCGCTTCAGGTAATGCTGATATACGGGGAATCTCATACAGAATTCTTCAGATTCTATAAAACAGTAACAATCAAAGACAACCTCAGCGAACCGTAAGTCAGATGTATTTAAAAAGTTTGCGTCTCTTCCCGGACGGAAGTGACTTAGAAAATAGCGCGCGTGTTATGTGACTAGTGAGTCAAAATGGCTGCGTTTGCCATGGGAGAGGTTTTTTATGTTTTTGAATTTAGCAAAATGTCACAGGAGCCATTTTTTGCATATGTGAATTCTTCGGTAGATGTCCCAGTTCGAGGAGGGTGATATTCTCCAATTGGATGGTGCCCCTCCACTGGTGAGCCAATGTGCTAGCTCCCTTACCGATCGTGAACAGCCATCCAGTCCTGCTTTAACACTTGTGGGAGGATTCGTCCCTCATCTTCCTGTTGATCTCGTGGAGCTGAATCACTATTGATTTAGATACCTTTGGGCGGAAATGTGTGTCGTAAGACTAGGATCTCACTCATTTGCGACTGTCTCTTACAAAACTTTAAGTAATCCCATACAATTATGATACTAGTCATCAGAATATCTTAAATTGTTCTGGATTCACAGTGCATTGAAAATGTATACTTCTTTTTTAATCAATCTGTACAATTTTTCCTTTTTTTGTATATTAACACACATACAAATAAACAATGGGGCAATTCTAGTTTTATTTTCCTCTCCATCTCAATTGACACCTCTTGAAATTATTTTGTTAATCAAGTACATATATATTTTTACGATTAATTCAACCTCTTCTCCCGGTTAGCTTCTTAAGAATGTTTTTTACTTAGACGAAATATTTTTTTTATTTATTATGTATCATAAATAGTAGTGGAACATTTTTAATAAATTAAAGTTTATAAATCTCATTTTGATAAAACTTTTAAAAATATATGAAAAATGGGTCTTGAATCTTTGTAAAAATGTGTCGGAACTAAGGATAAATAAAAGAATCTATTCTAGAATTGTTTGCCTGAGGTAGCTGCCACATTCAATGCTTTGCGCAGATCATCCACAGTGTGCACTTGTGGTCCTCAGACCATGTCGGGTCCAATGTGATCACACAAGTGTTCAATCGGATTCAGATCTGGAGAGTTTCCTTGACAGAGAGGAGTGTCAAATCCAATCAGGTTGTTAAGAGGTCGCCATGAGACATACGGCTTTGCATTGTCCCGCTGGAATTGGGTGTGCCCTGTAACAAGGGCAAAACAAGAGGACTTGTGTAGCGTCAAACGGTCTTCAATGTGTACAAGAGGCGTCCTATGATCAAATATTATGCCAACCCAAAGCATGACGCCCGGTGAAGGCGTAATTCATTTATTCGTAACTTTCTCAGGGTCGCCGCCCTAACAGTTCACAGCCACCATTCCTCCACAGACAGAAACGAGGCTCATTCGTTTGTCCAGGTACGATGAAAGTGACCCCATGCCAGACATGTAGCCTTGTTTTGAGTGGTCAATGGTATTCCTGTACACGTGCACGTAACTGTACTTTATACAAAAGGTTACGCGTGGGACACAGATCCTCCCGTGCCGTGGGGTAATCTTCGCTTTGACATGCGCCTGCGCTCACCAACCTCTTCGGCGTGAACCCATTGAAGGGTGTTGCTGTTGTGTGCAGCGGATCGATGATCCCATTCTTTGATAGTTAACGGGATTCCATCACGTCCGTAGGAACATCGCCGACCTCTCAGAGGCTTGTTCTACGCTTCTAAGAAAGTCTTCTGAGACTATCTGAGATTCTCTTCGCTACTCAAAACTTCTGAAGTGGTTTAGGAGAAGGGAAAGTTGCTGGCCTTTATAGCCCGAATATCTTGATCAGATGCGTGCGCAAATTTAATCCTTTGCGTATCCATATCACCACTGTCTATCTTGAAATTTGCATAACGCTACGTGCCTCATTTCTCGGTTTTGCGATTTCACTTTTGAGGAGTGCATTTAATTTTTAATAAAATACTTTTTTGATTGGAACATGACATGTTGAATTTCTGAATAAATTACTTAATTTCTCTTAAAGTAACACTATAACAAAAAAGAGCTTTAAATGAAATAGCATTAATAATACACTGCTGGACAATTGCTAAGGACGGATAACACTATCATCCATAGCAACCACAAAATTAAAGGAAGCAAAATGTGGAAAATTAGAATAAGTGCGGGATATTAGTAAGAAGAAGTATGAGTATGCAAATTTTTTACCACGTCTGTTCATCACGTGATAGCGTTCATAAGAGCTTTAAAGGTTTTGACGCGTGTGGACAGTTGTTGTTTCAAGTCAAAGTTTTACAGGAAAGATTTAATAGACGAACTTAAAATTTTTGGCATGTCTTCCCGACATGACATAGATGATTTTATGCGTGGTCGAATTATTGGAAAGATCGAAGAAAGGCGAAAAATAACAGATGTTGCCAGGAAGTTCGACATCGCTCACAGCGTTGTTTCACGGCTGTGGAAGTCATTTAAAACTACTGGAATGTGTAGTAGACGGCAGTGGGGAGGTCGAGTTAGAAGTACGACACCTGCAGAAGACAGACATATCGTCCTATCAGCAAAAAGGAACAGGCGCACCATAGCTCAGCAGTTGGCAAATCAGTTTCTTGCTGCCTCAAGAAAGCAGATCTCCCGAAAAACTGTTGGCAGACGTTTGAGGAGAGGAGGACTATACGCACGCAGACCTGTTGTGTGTGTCCCATTGACCAGACAGCACCGTACTACCCGTTTGCAATGGTGTCGTGAGCATCACAATTGGACTGAACAGGACTGGGCATGCGTACTATTCTCAGATGAGAGTAGGTTCAGTCTGTCATCGGATTGTAGACGCCAACTTATCTGGCGCGAGAGTGGTACTGCTTATCGTCCAGAAAATATCCAGGAAAAGGACCGATATCCGACATGCAGTATCATGGTGTGGGCCGGCATCATGATTAATGGACGCACGCGCCTACATGTGTTTGCGAATGGGACTATCACGGGCCAACGATACATTAATGAAGTTCTACTTCCTCGTGTTCGTCTTTTCCGTGGTGCTGTCGGTGATAAATTTGTTGTTATGGACGACAACGCAACATGTCATCGAACACTCGCTGTTCAGGATTGTCTAGACAGCGAGGGTATTCAACGCCTCGTATGGCCAGCACGTTCTCCAGATCTAAACCGCATTGAAAATGTGTGGGATGCTTTGGGGAGGCAAGTTGCTGGTCGAAACTATCCTCCGACAAACAAGAACACCCTCATCCGTGCACTCACAGAGGAATGGGATAAATTGCCTCAACAGCTGCTGGATAATGTTGTGCAAAGTATGGTACGACGTGTGGAATGTTGCATCACACTCCACGGTGGACATATCCCGTACTGATACCTTTCTTTAAGGTGCCTGCTGACTTTTAGATGCATTGTTCCATTTCTCCGTACGCAGATCAAATGAACATTTTTTTTTCTTTCAGATGTTTCACAGCTTTTGTACTTTCCAGAGCAATAAATATTCTTTATTCTAATATCTGAACAGTGTGGCAACTATATTTTATCCTACTAGGCCTCATGTCTCGCTTAATGTTATGCTACATAGCAATTTGTGATCCGTCCTTAGTCCAGCAGTGTAAGATAACCCATAAATAAAAACGATCCAAAAACTATGTTCTTCATGATACTCATAGTAGAAGTCATTTTAAATATCATCAGTCATGTGGAGTCATTTATTCCAGGGGTTGCCACCCTTTTTGAGAATAGTGTCACTATGCGATAAAATAAAAAATGTGCGTGCCACTTCAAACTTTTCCAAACAACAACAGAATATGGAAAGATGAAGAAATGTTATTTATAGACTTATTGTGAAATTTTTACTCAAATAGCACATATTTTATGCGTCTAAGTAATAGAAATTTAAAAATAATATGATAAACATAACAAAAGTAAGAGCTTAAGTTTTATTGCTAATTTTGTTTCTCCAATTTGAATCAGTTAGGTTAGGTATAAATTAAAAATGAGTAACCAGAAAAATTTAATACTTAATTATTAAACAGTTAGTATTTCCTTAATGTGGTCAATTTTTAGACTTTTTACATTAGCATTAGTTCTGGTCAGTAGCGCACACAGAAATTTTTCAAGGGGGAGGTCCGAGGTCGAAAGTTCACCATTCTTGTATCATGCTCCTTTTGATTTTGTCGATTTTCGTGGGAAAACACAGTAAAAAACTAATTATTGAATAAATAATTAGCATTAATTAATAAAATTAATCATTAATAGCAAATACTTAATTAAATTTTACGTACTATATACTTAGAATTACAGTCAATCGGAAAAATCAAGGGTTTCGGGGGGGGCTGCGACCCTGTTCTCATCGATGCTAACCAAATCGGATTGTGGTTTAGGCGTGCATCAGTTTCTCTTTTTTCTCCAGAATCGGTACAAAAAATGAAAAGTGTGTTCACAAAAAAGATAAATTAGAAGCGGAAGTTTTTTTCCTTAAATTGAAATTATTTAAATGTCTCTTAGTATCTCGTCGATGCTTACCAAATCGGATTGTGGTTTAGGCGTGCATCAGTTTCTCTTTTTTCTCCAGAATCGATACAAAAAATGAAAAGTGTGTTCACAAAAATGTATCAATCAAAAGCGGAAGTTTTTTTCCTTAAATTGAAATTATTTAAAAGTCTCTTAGTATTGGTAAGAAAAACTAAATCTCAAACTTTATCTTCATTCTTGAAAATCAAGCACTCGTTCATCAATTTTTGTTTTCTTCTAGATATTTTAAGACACTCTCTCAAATCTCACGAATACACTTCCTTCGGAAGTACATAAGAATGAAAGAACTTTTTTTACATTACAATACGACACAAATTCAACAACCCAAGTTATGAAGGGTATCAATTGATAAATATTGGAAGGAATAGCGAGGTAGACGAGATACTAGAAGGTTTAATAATAAATCGGATCACTTGCGCTTAGATAATACACTTTCTTATATTTGAAGATGATTTCTAAAGTAATCGAATTCAAATCGACCCGAATCCACCTTAACAACTAATTGACCACAAATCGTCAATTTTAATATTAATCAAATTATATACAAAGCGCTCTCGCCTAGCTATACGTTAATTACTACTTGTAATCCTATTAGCTTCTAACTTCTCTCTCCTCGAGCTCGAAAGTTAATCTTTATATACAAGCCTTTCTTTGCATAATCGCGTCTTCTTCGGAGGAGGAAAGTTTTCAAAAGGGTAATATTTAAAGACCCATTATTCCTCAAGAGGATTAGTTGGAAGAACGCAAGAAGACCTGTTACATCAGAAGAAATTGAGCTACTACCAAAAACTTGGCAGGAATGTAATCTTGTAAAAGATACACAAATGATTAAAACTTCAAGGACAATAAGACAAAGGTATGCGCGATATGCTCATAAGACATAATACGCAGCTGGGAAAGTTAAAACGCATGATTGCTGGTGCCATAAGCTTATTCAAACAAATCTCTCGACTTGGATGGACGTTATTGTGACTATAGACATGCCTTGGAGACGCAACCGGCAACTGTACGAACAATTGTCGGACTTTCAGAGGAAGCGTATAGTAGGCCGATAAAAGCAGTTTAGTCGAATAGGCAAATCAGCCGCTACCTCAGTCGGAGTGATATGGTAGTTACTAGGAGTTGGCAACAGTAGATTGCGGAAGGGATAACGTCGTGGAGGGTTAGGGCGTCCCAGGAGCACAAATGCACGGGAGGATTGCCCAATCTTCCTCACCAACAACGTCTCTAGACACACAATTTGGCACTATTTAGCACCTTCCGACGGTATCAAGGGAAATCTTTCGGAGATTACTGGACGACGAAGGTATAAGGAGCCACCATTAAGAAACCTACTAATGCTCCCACATCATAAGGAGTGTCGATCAGTGATGAATCCCGATTAAGTTCCAATGCTGATGATCCATACATACGCATGTAGAGGCGGCCAGGCCCCCAGTTCTATACGACATTTGTTGTCGAAAAGCATATGGTGATTACACAAGGTCTGGGCAATGATTTGTTGGGACACACAATAGCCTGTGGTTGAGACACGCAGCTACATAAACGAGACTTTAACGTCAGTTGCACTGCTTATGCTATGGAGTCCATTTATCAGCAGGACAATGCTCGCCCACATACTGCGCGAGTCTCCCAACATGGCGTACTCCTGTGACCGGTAAAATCCTAGGTCTAGTGACCGCACTAGACCTCTCGCCAATCGAGTCCATCCTGCCCAGTTGCAAAGATTATGACATGATCTTCTGCAGGGAGTCATAGAGGACTTCAATAGTTCAATGCCACCCCGTGTATAGCTAACAGAGATGTATTTATAACCTACTGATTCGTAAATTTTTCATGCCATATCTTCTCAATAAAACAATCTGTTCTTTGAAATCATTTGCTTCACTCCTCACACGCAACAAACTTGTTAAGTTTCGTAATAGTAGCTCGTTTCCTTCTGGGTATATATACTTTTTTGTGACAGAATGTACATGTAAAGTGATTTTTTTTTTAAACTGACACTGTTCAAAGCTGGATCTAACAATCCGCATGGCACCTAATTTGGTATAGAGACTGATGATAACATAAAAAGTAAAATCCATTGAAAAATATTTAGTTCTAAAAATCGCCAATAGGGATATTTATAGCACTGTTTTAGCTTACCAAAATGAAAATTTACATATAAAACGGATATGAAAGAAACTGCTTTCCGTAATTTGAGCTACAAGACATGTAGACAGCTCCAAATAACACAGGGTACTTTTTAAACTTCAGAGCCACCTGTCATTCGATATAATATTTGAAGTGTCATTAAATGGTACGTAGGCTACATGTGACAAGGAAAGCAAGATTCGGAGGAAAAAAATTAATTCCAGAGATTGCCAAAAAGGATATTTAAGGCGTTGTGTAATCTAAAATATGCTACAATAGAAAGAAAAATACAATACAACATTAATCTTTATTAACTACATTCAATCTGACCATCATTCTCAGAAACTACATTGTGCATTTTCTACACAATATTCTCCATGGCAGTACACAACAGACCACAAGGAATATTCCGTGCTGTCTGTGATATGTTGTCATTTAAAACACTTAAGTTTGTAACTATACCAACATAATCTTCTGATTTCAAGTAATCCCTAAGCCAAAAGTCACATGAAGTTAGATAAGAAGAGCAAGGTGGCCATGTAACTGTAAAACCACAACTGATGACTCTTCCATCTGTGAGGTGATAGAGCAACAGCAGCTGTACCTTAACACTGTGGCGTCTTTTCCCCTTTAAATTACTTCATAGCATTGTAGTGTGAGGGATTTCACGGCTATATCCATTTTTAAATTGATAAAGTTGACAGCCTTTAGCTGTAGAAAAGTTCTATTTCCAAGTCCATTTATTCCAGCTGTAGCTCCACCGACGCTGCCTTTCACAAGTCTCTGCAATGCTCATCTCCTTGAGGTGCAGCTGCCCCAACCAACTCAACCAAACGTCTTCGAAGAGAAACAAATCTCAAGGAATTCTGTAAATTGAAAGAGATCGAGAGCCGCTGTCAACTTGAGAGCTGGCTCTTCAAACTCCCTACACGGGCCGCTTTCACGCCTCCTCTGATTAGCGAGATTTGCACACGGCTCTCCTCTTTTTAGTCCCACTCCACTGGAACTTGGTGACATGTCTGATCTACTCCGACACTGGATCTTGTTCACCCTGTCACAGTGATGCCGAGACATTTCTCTTCTTTCGAGTCGTTCGCGGTCCACATGTGTGAAAGGAACCCAACACAATGGATGCTGTTCCCCTGATTTTCCTTCCAACCGGAACGTTGAGACTGAAGATCGTCTGAATGTCGGAGGAAGAAAAGATATGATGTTCTTAATCAAGTCGTCAAAGCCGTTTTCCGAATTGGCTCACATATGTTTTGCCCAGACATGAGAAAAGAATAGCCGGTGTTTTGGTGGAGATACAATGTCCCATCTGGACAACTTCGTCACCCCGTACGTCAATCTTGACAAGTATTGCTGCTGGAGAAAATTCTACAAATGAGCAGTTGTTACAACACCAACGTGTGATGGTGCTTCATTCTGCTGATTATCTGATTGAGACATTTTCTTTGTTGAAGTTGTGAAAAAAATTAGTCAGCATGTTGAAATATCTTTTCGTATTAACGGTATATATTACTAATCCTGTTGGAGTTTCACAAAAGAAAGGTCCGATATATATGAAGAATGTGAAGCCACATTAAACGGCCTTTTGGTGGATTCATAGGAGTTTATTGCACAGCGTAAAGCTATTCAGAGGTCCAAATTTGACAATTTTGAGCGTTAACAGACACATCTAAATGAAAATGGGCCTCATCTTCCAATAGAATTTGTTAGAGGAAGTCAACTTTCATCCTGGCCAGAAACGACAGGGTAAATGTAAGTCTTTTAAAACAATTACTGTATTTGAGTTCATGAAAGCAACTTATTATGTATGAATAGTAGAGGAGAACTCACCACAAAACATTCCATAAGCTACTACTACCAGCAATGGTTTCTTATGATTCGTCGATGATTACACTTGCCACATTTATTATCTCCTCTTCTGGACGAATTTTCAGTGACTCTGTTTCTTCTTCATTATTGCCTTCAAAGCATTACGCGATAAAGGTAGTTGATGTCGAGTTTTAAGCTCACAAAGAGCTGTGAATGTATTGATTCTGATAATACAACTCACACCATATTGGTTTACTCATAATGCACGTTCTAGTAATGCGAGTTGCATATTCACTGGAGCTGGCTCACTTCAGCTGAGAATACAATTTTTCCCAGATGTTTTACATCCTAAATTGTTGGTGCTTTTGTCACATAATCCTGTAAGACCCGAAATATTTTATCTTTAAATATTAAATTCTACTGGTTATTAATACTATATAGACCCAATAACACTGAGAAAAATAAAAAAATGTCCCGCTTCCACCCTGGAACGTAGACGGTACCCATAGGTTCGTGCGGATTGGGCGTTTTCTGTGAAACAGGTCACCTATGAAATTTTACGAGTTATACACTTTTGGGCTCTAAGTTGATAGAAGAAACAAATTTAATTCAACTAAAATTGTAACAAATAAGGAAATTATTGATGTATAGTTAATTCTCTTTTGTTGACTCATTATTTATTTACTATGAAAATCTTTACAGCATGATTTTTGCTTTTGATAAGTATAAATACACAATGCATTTTCCACAACATGTTTTCAAACTGCGTTCTTAGTCTTCAAATTTGTACTTGCGAGGCCTTGAAATGTCATCAACGCATCGAAAATTGCTGCACATGCCATACCTTTTATCCTGGCATGGCCTTTTAGCAGTTGGATTATAATACTTCGACCTTATTGCTTAATACTGTCATCCTCACCATCTGTTAAAATACTTTTGTTAGTTATCGCAGATGCTGCTAACACTTCCGCTACCTCTAACTTAAATTTTAAGCAATCCATTTTAATTTTTGGAGAAATTTCACTTGATATTACTTCTAGTTTGTATTGAAACCAAGAATTGGCTTGAGCTATAACCATTTAATTAACGGTATCAAGAGACTTTGATGGTAAAGGATGGTCCAAAGTTGTCTTTAATTAAAAAAATATTTCCATGTTTTTTTTTATCGCTCTGATCTGAATTTGATTATTTTCCAGTATGCGTCACTCAAGTGGTTTGCCTGCAGCATAGTCATCATCCGAAAGATTATTATCAGAAATTGATCTAGTCATCAATTGCACAATTTCTTCTGTGTGAAAATTGGTTTCCGTTTAAACAACTGAAAAACTTTTTGGTTAAAAGTTAGCCCAGTATTCCATGGAAAGTAATAAAATGTATCAGAAAAGTTTATTACTTTAAAAAATTAAAAAGATACCTTACCAGCTCCCACCAGAAAACCCTAATTTCTCTGGGGGAGAGGGAAAAGTGATATGGATGAAGATATCTGTGGAAGATAAAAATGCCCTCAACCAACGTATGAAAAAGTATATGAATTGCAGAAAAAGGCGAGACAAAGAAATTCATCGCAGCCTCCTAGAAAATGTTGTATTAATTATATATTTCATTTTGTGATGTATCTCATCGCGTACCTTCCTCTAATCCTCTTGGGAAATCTTTGAGCTATAAATTCGGGTTTATTCACAACCAACCCTTTTGAAGAAGAAATCTTTTATAATACATTCTTTTTAAAAAATATTGCACAACAAATGCATTGAATGGCACAGAAGACGACACGGTTTTTAGAAAATGGCGAATCCGGCACTAATTCCGAAGTCAGCTGTGAGAATGGGAGTGACAATACATTTTCAAAACATATAATATTGACGTTTAGAGTAATCATAGGTTCATGTATGTATTTGTAAGTTTTCTTTGTGAAATTGCTCGAAATGTTTCTTGGAACAAAAAGCTTTTCCACATGCATTAAGGTATTACATATGTATTGTCATTTTTGTTCTATTTCTTCATCCCAAATAGATAGATCACTATCGTATTCCGGCACAAATATTGTCATTTAGATTAATTTTAGTTAAAATCGAATTATGATGCCATATTGGTAAGAAAAAATAAAAAGTTAAACAAGTAAGTTAAGTAAAATCGAATTATGATGCCATATTGGTAAGTAAAAATAAAAAGTTAAACAAGTAAGTTAAAAAGTAAAAATAAAAAGCAAAATAGTTATACAAACTTTAGGAAGTGAAACATAAAACACGGACGAACGTGCTCCTCAGTTAAAGTCAAAAGTAACAATGAAATGTGTGCGTCAAGATCAGTATCATCAGAAATCTGGAGTTTCTGGGATACCAGAAAGCGCAGTCTGGTGCGCAAAGGGTTAAACAAGGCCTTTGTTTTTTGTGGTTCATAATGACCAGCTGCATATTACTTTTCATACTAATTTAATGACATCACGATATTCACGGAAAGTACAAGAACATTACACGAGTACGGAGATTAATTATACATTCTATTTTTAAGCACGCATTCAGAATGATTCCGTTACAGTTAAAGTTATCGGAACTTGTTACAGTTAAATACTCCACAGAGAACCCCTCAGTTGTCCATGGACCACAGTTTAAGAATCACCGCCTTATGATACTTTTTGTCTTCTTGTAAATATTCAAGACTGGGACTTAAAAGCCGAGACTTATTGAAAAAAATGTCATTTCAAAAGCTTCTCTGTTGACATCTCAGAATAATACGGGGATGTTTGGTTAGAAATCTTTTGTATACTACCAGTTTAGACTGTTCACATAAACATTATCATTATAACGTCTTAAAATTTTCCATGTTACTATCAATAGAAAAGTTCCTCTCAAAAATTTTGAATTGGTAGATCAAGCTTTTATCTTCTGGTGTGTTTTTTCATGGCTTACAGAGAAAATGAAACCTGATAATTATTTTTTTTTATGTTTAACTTCATAAAACAGGAAGAAGTATAGGTAAGACACTCTCCTTTATCTCGTTCTATTTCAAATAATTCATCCTATTTTCCACTATAATTCGATTTTTACTTTCGCAATTTACACTTTGGGGTTTGTAGGGATATTTGCACGACCCAATTTCTTTTGTCCTCGAATAAAATACTAAAGCAAAAATGTTTTGATTATTTTTCTGAAAAACCTTTTATGAAGAAATAGTATATCTTATAATACTTAATTTTTTAGTCTAAACCTTGTCTTATAATTCAGTAATTAATTTTTAAAGAAGAAAACAAGTTAAATTACGAGGACATAATAATAATTTAAAATAATTATTAATGAAAATTCGGAAGCTTTTTGGGGTTAATTGCTTCCCCCTTATTTTTAAAAGTTTACTTTTTAATATCGAGATCCAAATACACTCTTATTTATTACATTATATATTAGAATAGACATTAAAGATAAATAAATAAAATCAGCGATAAGATATGAGAATTTTTTTTTTAAGGGAACTAATTTATAACTGAATTCCAACACAAAATGTCAACAAAAAAAAACTGTTTCTTACTTAAGAAATAAAAATATCCTTAAACAATTATTTTTCATCGGAATAAATGTATTTTTTGAAGTAGCATCCCCTTTAAATCAGTTCAATTTTAAGCTCTCAATGATATTTGAAACTTGTTATAGTATTTTATATTCAATAATATTCATAACTTTAAAAAAAAAAAGTGGAATGAAATTGCAAAAATCAATGGGTGTCAAATTAATGGGTGTCACTTATTAATCAAATTGTAAAGATTAATGTAATTATTAACGCAGATTATATTTAAGGATCTAATCTATTTAATGTCTTTTCATTTATTTTCAAACTTCTAGTAGTGGCCGCGGAAGACTAGTGGTCACGGTCTTGTGTCAGGATTTCGATCCTAGTGCCACTGAAGGCACGCCGTGTAGAGGGGGGGATGCTCGCCAATGCTCAAACATCCTCCCGTTGGTGTGATGTGGAAGTTTGAAGAGGGAGTTGCCAACTCAGATGTCGTCTCCATCAATTGACCATGGTTAAAAATTTCGATGGCCGTCACCGACAGTTCTCGTGCAGTGCGTCGCTAATTTTTTTTAACTTCAATTTTCTCACAGTCTCTTACTTCAAGTAAAAAATTTATCAATAAAATTCATGTTCCATAATGATCTTATCTAAAGAAAACGATATTATGATTGGCATTAGCTATCATTTTAATCCATTTTGCTAACAAAAGTGTCTAACAATGAGCATTCAACGCGCAAACTTAACGAAACCTTTTTGCGAAAAACAAATTACTTATTTTCCTTTCAAGTCTTAAAAAATTCAACTGCGAAATTTGGGGGGAAATTGCATTCCCTCTTCTATAACAATCATTATTAAGAATAAAACCAATGGAAATGAGAGAATTGTTTGTATTAACAGACGACAAATTCTTACTTTGTAGTTATATTTCTCATCATAATTTCTAATTAATTGTATCGTAGTTCTTAGTCCTTCAATATGTCCACATTATTCAAATAAATGCGACTTTTTTTCTGAGATTGTAGATAATTGTTTGCCATATAGCTGTAAATGATTTTATAAATAATTCAAATTTAAATTCAACTAAAAAAAGAGTGGGCATGCGTGGAAATGTTTTTGAAAATGTTCTCCAAAATCATAAACAGTCGGACCCCAATTTACCGAATTCATAGGGATCGAACATTTCGTTACTTCGGTGTCCAAACAAAACATAAATTTTTGCACTTACCTTTTAGAAATTCTACAATAAGCAACTGCACAAAAAATATCCATAATTAGAAACTATACACTTTTTATTCAACAAAGCTAAAATACAATTAGTGAATTATTACGCACCAGAATATTTTAAAATTTGACTAATAAATATTTTAAGTCTGTTTTTTATTCCGAAAGAGTTTGTTTTCGACTTTATACAAAAAAGAAAATACTGCGTCATTTACATTCTGCTGCAAAATGTAACAGTTTTGATCATGCCCCGATTGAATGAAATCATCGGGACTAATTATTTTGTTCGTTAATTTGGGTTTATTCGTTGTATCGGGGTACAAGAAAAATGCGAATTTCTTAAACTTGCCTTTTGGAAATTCTAAAAGCAAATATACTCGTAAACAAAATATATTCATAGTTAGAAATTACACAGTTTTCATTTAACAGCTAAAAATGCCGTCAGCGAATTACTACGCATCAGTTAATTGGAATTTTCAAAATACAGACTAACAGATGTTTGAACTAATTTTTGCTTCCTCACTTAGAAGAGGTTTTTTCCGACTCTGTGCACAGAAGAAAATACTGCTTCCTTTACATCCCGTTGCATAAGAGAGAGGCATATTTCCCCAGTTTCCAAGCAATATAAAATATTAGAAAATGTAGCAGTTTTGATAGGTGTTCCATGATCAATCTCTGTATTAGAATCACTATTCATTGGCTCCGACAAATCAACCACTTCATCCACTTCAGTTGCACAAATAGACAGCCTATCATCAAATGTATCTAATCGTTAAAATCTTAAAATATTCCCTGTATTGTGGATTGGGATGGTATAAGAAAGGAATTCTATGTCCTTCTCAAAACTAATATAATGGGTTGCATGGAAAGTCTTCACTCTTTCCCGTTGAAATTTGCTGCAGACAAGAAATCCTTTTCTGTTCCGGACAAAAAAGATATGTCATTTGAAAAAAATCCAAATTTTTCAAATATAAACTAATAAAAAAAAATTTCAAGCTACTGAAATAATTCGTTGACTCGTAGTTTATTACTCGTTCAATAGGGGGTCTTGTGTTCATTTAAATCGGGAAAAGAGAAAAATTCCTGATATCATGGAATTCGTTTAGTGGCTCATTAAATCGGAGTTCCACTGTGTTATATGTAGTTTTTAATGCATTTAGTAAAATTTACATCATAACGCAGATAAACTAATCAACATTTTCCTTATAGCATATTTGTACTGTTTCAAATGCGTTGTAGAACCAACAAACTTTCCTTTATTTGCTATCACACATCTCTGAATAATACAGCTGATCCATAATTCAACTAAATAAAATCTTGTTATAACTTAAAGAAAGATTTTAAAAGTTATCTCTTGAAAAAAATTAATAAACCTATTTTATAATATACCCTTCCAATTCTGATTTTGCAATAACAGACATTCAAGAAAGAAATGAATCTATATTTCATTGCATTAAAAGATTCTCTAAAATTAGCAGGGAAAAAAAGAAGCGATAGAAAATATATATATTTTACAAAAAATTGCTATTTATATTGCTTGATAAAACTAGCGGTAATCTCCATCAGTTAATACATTTATAAGCACCATCACTGTTAAGCTTGACATTTAAACTGTAATGAAAAATATTTCTGATTTAGAGGATCTTTGACTTTTGCGGTTTCAGCCATTTTCTTCTTTCTTCCTAGAAATCGTGCGCCCACTTAAGAGAAGAACAAGGAAAATATTATAATTTGAATATCAATGGCATCAGTAATAATTCATGATGCTTATTTCCAGAAAAAGTTGTTTTCTTTTATCAAACTTGTTCATTTCAAAATCCTGTTCGTAGTTTCTCAGATAACCCTTATAATTGCTTAAGCATAAATCCTATTTATTTCGTTCCATTTCTTTGAATGTCTTTCGGCTTACCTTGGAAAATCAATTTTATTATTTTTTTAATAGTTCTGTGAAAAGCATCTTCCCATATCGATTTTCATTTATTGTTTTTCAATAATTATTGAGTAATTGACATAAAATATAGAATTACAAGAAAAAAAAAGCCGATTTTTAAAATTATAAACTAAATATAATCTTTAAGCTCTATTGTAAAAAGCCTCAGGTTGGTAAAATATATACCAGTATCGTTTGTTTTAAACCATGAACTTTTTCATAGCTAAAGCTTTTGAAGATTTTGGTGCAATTGAACTATACAAAATAAAGGAATACGAAGTGAGATAAATCTTTAAATTACGCGAAGCACATGTATTCTTCATGGTAAAAGAATGCAATGTAACGCAGTGAAAATATTGAAGTGAGTGAGTGAATATTAACCTTCCACACTACTCGAGAGCTTTTGGCGACGAACCTCGTAATTTTGAACCATGATCAAGTTTTTCAATTTTTTTTTTTGAGAGAAAATTTAAAACATATTAACATCTTATTTTTGTTTTCATTGTTTTTCATGTATACAAACGTAAATAATATAATTATAACAATGCAATTATCGAATAATGTTTAATTTATTTAATTTGTGAGATATTGGTTTCTCATCTCTTTCACTTAGTTGTGGTGAGCCCCAGGGTCTCATCTTGAACACCAAGATTAATTTGAGGCAAAGAACCACTAAGAGCCATTTTGAATAATAACATTTATTTATTATTATAATTTTCTCAAAAAAATCTCTGATAACATATAATAATATTATGTTACATCGCTTAAAGGGATTTGCCTTTATATAATAAATTTGCCTATATTAAATTAAATTACTAAGAATGCAATTAATTAATAATTAAGCTCAAGCTCAAATAAGGTCTACCGAAATAGGAGATCCGAGAAATACACGTATTCGAATTCTTAACTTTCATTAACTTTAACTAAGTCGCTTAAACTGACGCTTATTTTAAGCGTACGTAAATTATATTTAACGCTGGATTATATCAGCTTTCTGGTACGTCTCGCAGCACGACGTCTTCACGAATCTAATCTAGAATCTTCTAGTAATGCGTTTAAAGTTACTAGCTCAATAGCCTTCCGTCATCTCTCTTGCTATCTCGCAACGCTCGCCTTAAATACCTTATCTAATTTAAATATCCCGTGCATCTTTTTGGAGTTGATTGGAAATAAACGCGAATTTATATTTTTACCAAAAAGACGCCTAAGAAGATTAGTGGAAAGGCTCCGTACAGATTCGTCACATAGTTTCTGGAAGTCCATCTCAATGCATGTGTTTACACAATGTGATTGATTTTGAAAAAAAAACACAAATGATTCATAGAACAGAGTGAGAGTTATATTTCCGTCGCACTACAAAAATCCTGAGGGCTATTGGCGACAAGCGTCAATTTTAAACCAGGGTCAATTGACAAGGACGACTCCAGAGTTGGCGCCCCCTCTCCTAGCTTCAACACCACGCCAATGTCACATAGAGATATTTAACATAAATCGTTCCCCTTTGCATGGCGAGACTTCAACGGTATTAGGCTCGAACATGGCATGCCAGCTACGAGTCCGTGATCTTGATCACTAAGTTACCGCTGCCACTCTCAGGAACAGAAGCAACGTGATAAAATAGAAAGAGCTATGTGATTTATTTGTTGCAAACACGGCACTAAAACAAAGACATTTTACAAAAAAAATCGTATTTTGTAAATTTGTAATAAATCCTGTGGGTAGGTCACCCCTGATTTGGAGGGCTGCAGCTATGCAACCGAAATTGCCTTTTGAAAAAAATAGATTATCTTCAATTGAATACATAATTCGCGCTTCAGAGAATTTTGAAAAAGAATTCATCACTGGTTAAAGCTTTTATTTGTCCTGGGTTATGGAATATGGGATTGGTAAGTTTAATAGAATAGAGTGAATTATTTTGGTAAATTTATAACAATTCGGAGGGATCGTATCTGTTATTTTTGTTACAAGATAAAAATCCATGTTTTCCCGGAAATTTTCGTCTGCTTTGAAAATTACTCCAGTTACTTTTACTTATGATAGTAAAAATAGAATCCCACTCGCCCCGAAATCCTGGAATTTAAATAGCTAATCCGGGGTTTCATTTTTGTCTATATTATGTTTTAGAAATTTTTTTTATGAAAATTTTCTAAATTTTTAATTATAAGAAAATTTATATTTTTTCTGAAATATGTACGTATAGCAATTTTTTGTACAATTATTGTTTTCGTATTTATAAATATATTGAAAAAATCTAACGAAACAATTTTAAACCCTAAGTATTAGACTACTAAGCGCATTTTAATTTTTTTGCCTTTAATATTCAGTTTACAATGGATTGAATTCACAGACAAGTGGTGCCAGGCCTTAACTACGAGGTGCATTGGCAAACATTTATTTACACGTGTAATGCACCTTAAATTAAGAACGGACATTCTTGAAAGTCTTGACGTGTCAAATCCTACTGCAAGGCTAACAGTTCAAACAACTAGATCTTAATTTAACTCAATCGAGTTATCAAAGAGAGATATACACCAAAAAGTGTAGCCATTTAGGTTTAAGACACTGCCATTGTTGTTGTTGGCGTGTCCATAATGAGCGCAGATTGATAAAAAAGAAAGAAAAGAAGCTTTAGATCATTCCAAAGCTGTCGAAGACAGCTTCTGCAGCCTCTCAACAGCTTTATCAGAGAAGATCAAATCTTCTGGGTCTTCTGGGCTGATCTTAAAAAGCCTGGCTTGAATTGCTGGACAATTGAGAATATGTTGTGGAGATAGTTGAAATTTGGGATGTTTGCACAAAAATTAGTTAAGCTTCTTTGTCCGTCAGTTGAGATTTTTATTCATTTTACGTGCTTTGTTCTAAGTCTAGTTATCATCGATGCTATTGTACGGTTACTATTGAAAGCTGGGAAGGAATATTTAAAATTATTGTTGATTAGTCTTCGACTGGCAACTGCATTGGCGTCGATGAGGGTCGAGAAGTTAGATTATTGATAGTAAGCTCTGGGGTCTCATTCCCGAGGATATTTACATGGACTATTGTAGTGTGCAGGGTCACTTTTTACAAGCTTTTATTTAACTTGCAAAGTAAAATGTTAGGGTGGAATTTTGCAACTCAATTTTGAAGCTGATGTCTTCAACCGATCTAGCTGAAATTTTTTATACACGTTAAGGTTGGATAACAATGCATGTTTTGGACATTTGTATTCCGATATCTCAATTAGTTAAAAAGATATTAATTAAAGTAAAATGTTCGGGTGGAATCTTGCAACTCAATTTTGAAGCTGATGTCTTCAACCGATTTAGCTGAAATTTTGTATACACGTTTAGTTTGGATGACAATGCATGTATTGTAAATATATATTCCAAGATCGTAATTACTTAAAAAGATATTAAAAAACTCATACCCATGTTAGAAACTTACTTTAGCTCTTTCCGCTAGCCCTCGTGGCCTAGAAGTTAGAGAAGCTGACTTCAAAGGAGTTACCCAGGGTTCAATTCCCGGGATCTCGCAATTTTTAAATTTACTTTAAATCACTTTAATTTTCATTCGAAAATTATTTCTGTTGAACAAATTTAAATTTCTGCGTTCTCTTTTCTATTTGGTTACAAGCTTTTTTTCAATGTAAAATGTTCCGGTGGTATCTTGCTACACATCTTTGAAGCTGATGTCTTCAACCGATTGAGCTGAAATTTTTGTATACACGTTAAAGTTGGATGACAATGCATGTTTTGACCATTTATATTCCAATATCGACCTAATTACTGTAACGATCTTGTTTAGGTGTTAAGGTGAGCATGTTTACAATAACACAGGTGTCGACCAAAAGCGTAGCTCAGATGGTAGAGCACTCGCTTAGCATGCGAGAGGTTGGGGAAGCGATACACCGCGTCTCCAATTGTTTCTCTTTCGTATAAAATTTTTTTGAAACTCGTTTAATTTGGTACAAAGAGATATATTTTACAATACTTCCTCTCTGCATACGTACAAAGAATGTTATATTTTTACTGCTCTACAGGGAACACTAAGAGAAAGACAGTTCTATAAAACTATTTACTTTAAACATTCTAAGCGATTTCTATTTACTCGATTCTAGTTTCTCCCTTAACACTTTTAATTGACTTAGTTATTGTAACGATCTTGTCCAGGTGTTAAGGTGAGCATGTTTACAATATAACACAGGTGTTGACCAGGAGCGTAGCTCAGATGGTAGAGCGCTCGCTTAGCAGGGATAGATACCTTGCGCCTCCAATTATAATTTTTTCATTTCGTGTAAAATATTTGATTTGTACTACGAGATATTTTATAATACTTCTACTCTATACACGTACAAAGTATGTTATATTTACAAGCTTTTATTTAACTTGCAACGTAAATTCGATGTCTTCAACCGATTTAGCTGAAATTTTGTATACACGTTTAGTTTGGATGACAATGCATGTATTGTAAATATATATTCCAAGATCGTAATTACTTAAAAAGATATTAAAAAAAACTCATACCCATGTTAGAAACTTACTTTACCTCTTTCCGCTAGCCCTCGTGGCCTAGAAGTTAGAGAAGCTGACTTCAAAGGAGTTACCCAGGGTTCAATTCCCGGGATCTCGCAATTTTTAAATTTACTTTAAATCACTTTAATTTTCATTCGAAAATTATTTCTGTTGAACAAATTTAAATTTCTGCGTTCTTTTCTATTTGATTACAAGCTTTTTTTCAATGTAAAATGTTCCGGTGGTATCTTGCTACACATCTTTGAAGCTGATGTCTTCAACCGATTGAGCTGAAATTTTTGTATACACGTTACAGTTGGATGACAATGCATGTTTTGACCATTTATATTCCAATATCGACCTAGTTACTGTAACGATCTTGTTTAGGTGTTAAGGTGAGCATGTTTACAATAACACAGGTGTCGACCAAAAGCGTAGCTCAGATGGTAGAGCACTCGCTTAGCATGCGAGAGGTTGGGGAAGCGATACACCGCGTCTCCAATTGTTTCTCTTTCGTATAAAATTTTTTTGAAACTCGTTTAATTTGGTACAAAGAGATATATTTTACAATACTTCCTCTCTGCATACGTACAAAGAATGTTATATTTTTACTGCTCTACAGGGAACACTAAGAGAAAGACAGTTCTATAAAACTATTTACTTTAAACATTCTAAGCGATTTCTATTTACTCGATTCTAGTTTCTCCCTTAACACTTTTAATTGACTTAGTTATTGTAACGATCTTGTCCAGGTGTTAAGGTGAGCATGTTTTACAATATAACACAGGTGTTGACCAGGAGCGTAGCTCAGATGGTAGAGCGCTCGCTTAGCAGGGATAGATACCTTGCGCCTCAATTATAATTTTTTCATTTCGTGTAAAATATTTGATTTGTACTACGAGATATTTTATAATACTTCTACTCTATACACGTACAAAGTATGTTATATTTACAAGCTTTTATTTAACTTGCAACGTAAATTCGATGTCTTCAACCGATTTAGCTGAAATTTTGTATACACGTTTAGTTTGGATGACAATGCATGTATTGTAAATATATATTCCAAGATCGTAATTACTTAAAAGATATTAAAAAAACTCATACCCATGTTAGAAACTTACTTTACCTCTTTCCGCTAGCCCTCGTGGCCTAGAAGTTAGAGAAGCTGACTTCAAAGGAGTTACCCAGGGTTCAATTCCCGGGATCTCGCAATTTTTAAATTTACTTTAAATCACTTTAATTTTCATTCGAAAATTATTTCTGTTGAACAAATTTAAATTTCTGCGTTCTTTTCTATTTGGTTACAAGCTTTTTTTCAATGTAAAATGTTCCGGTGGTATCTTGCTACACATCTTTGAAGCTGATGTCTTCAACCGATTGAGCTGAAATTTTTGTATACACGTTACAGTTGGATGACAATGCATGTTTTGACCATTTATATTCCAATATCGACCTAGTTACTGTAACGATCTTGTTTAGGTGTTAAGGTGAGCATGTTTACAATAACACAGGTGTCGACCAAAAAAGCGTAGCTCAGATGGTAGAGCACTCGCTTAGCATGCGAGAGGTTGGGAAGCGATACACCGCGTCTCCAATTGTTTCTCTTTCGTATAAAATTTTTTTGAAACTCGTTTAATTTGGTACAAAGAGATATATTTTACAATACTTCCTCTCTGCATACGTACAAAGAATGTTATATTTTTACTGCTCTACAGGGAACACTAAGAGAAAGACAGTTCTATAAAACTATTTACTTTAAACATTCTAAGCGATTTCTATTTACTCGATTCTAGTTTCTCCCTTAACACTTTTAATTGACTTAGTTATTGTAACGATCTTGTCCAGGTGTTAAGGTGAGCATGTTTACAATATAACACAGGTGTTGACCAGGAGCGTAGCTCAGATGGTAGAGCGCTCGCTTAGCAGGGATAGATACCTTGCGCCTCCAATTATAATTTTTTCATTTCGTGTAAAATATTTGATTTGTACTACGAGATATTTTATAATACTTCTACTCTATACACGTACAAAGTATGTTATATTTACAAGCTTTTATTTAACTTGCAACGTAAATTCGATGTCTTCAACCGATTGAGCTGAAATTTTGTATACACGTTTAGTTTGGTTGACAATGCGTGTTTTGACCATTTAAATTTCGATATCGCATTTAGTTAAAAAGGCTAGCTGCATGGCCTGGCATTGAACGAGCTTTCTCTACTATTATAAATTTCCCCTTTTCTTCACAAAATCAGCACTTCTAATAATCTTTTTCAAAATGAATTCCACTCCCACCTTCTCCAATTTGGCCGATATTGCTCGGGCTGCTACCTAGTGTATAACTTAAAATTGCCTGCTTTGAAATTTTTCCACTTCTTTTCTTTGTCAGACAGGTTTACTCCCCCCCCGTTGTACAAACATTTTTAAATGCATAAAATATTGTCATGGAAATTCCCCTTCCCCTGTCGCTATCAGAGCTCTCCAGAAAGTGAACACTCAACGATTCTTAAACATCTTGGCAGGTGCAGCACTCTATTGGCACAATGAATTATTGCATGCAAAAAAATTCGTAAAAAAAGTTTTCGACATTTTATTTTTTAAATCACTAACTGCTAAAAGCAAAGTATGAGTTTTTTAAAAATCAATTTCATATAAACGCGCATCGATAGTGATTGATTTTAGAAAAATTCATATGGAAAGTATCGTTGTTTTGAAAGGAAAAAAAAGAAAAGAAAAACGTACTATATCGTGACGAAATAAATCTTCTTTTCAATTACAAAATTGCTGGCGAAATTATTAAATGTGCGAATAAACTTTTGAGTATTTTTTAAAACAATCATAAAAACTAAGTGATGGTGTTGTTTATAACCAGGGTGCCAAAGGTAATAATCCAGCGTTCTAAGCGTTCCTTCCACGAAATCTTCGGAAAAGAAATAAAAGACCTTTAAAATAAAAGGAAGAGATATACAATTTCGCATAGCGTTATTTGTTAAAATTTAAATTTTGGGGGCTTCATTTTTAATGTAATGCTTTCGAACTTCATATATCGATTGCCAACAACGGTAATTTTTAAATAAAAAATGAAACAAAAATAATGCTTTAATATTTCTCGCAAAAAGGGGATAGAAAACGAAAAACACAATTTTTTAAACTGTAATTTTTAAGCAATATTTTCAAACTTTGTGCATATTAAGGATAATATCGTTCTACACACGGAAAAAAATGTCATGAGATTATTTTTATAAATAATTTATTATGTGTTTAAATAAAATTTTGAGTATTTTTTAAAAATCGTAAAAAAAATTGTCATTTTATTTTTTAAATGACTGATTCTGAACGAGAAAAGCATGAATTTTCTTAGTATAGAATATCATTTCATTAAATTGAAAGAAAATTCAATCGGAGTGATTTAGAAATTATTTTCATAAAAACGTATCGATTTTGACTCATTTTGGAAATTATCGTAAAAAAAAGAAAATATCATTTTTTTGTAAAATAATTTATAATTAATTAATATCGTGGCGAAATAAATGATCTTTCCGATTCTGTAATTTTTTTTTGTTTGAGTCTCATAAAAAATTAGATCGTATCTTAAAAACATCTGGGATAAAAAAAAAGTTCGGGAAATTGAACTTTTGCACCTGGTGGGAAAAAATGGCAATAATTATGCGTTTTAAGGTTTTTAATTAATATCTTTTTAACTAATTGCACTATTGAAATATAAGAGTTCAAAACGGATTCCTCGGATCAGTTCCGATCTTTTGGTACCTTTGGCGAGTGTCTGCATCGTGTGGTTCGTGAGAAGAAACACCTAGTCGTATAATTGCATACATTTGTTTACCTTCGAGTTTTAATAGTGCAGATATTAATTAAAGTAATTTTTTCGGGCTGAATCTTGCAACTCAATTTTGAAGCTGTTGTCTTCAACCGATTGAGCTGAAATTTTGTATACATATTTAGTTTAGATTACAATGCATGCTTTAATGATTTATATTCTGATATCACAATTAGTTAAAAAGATATTAATTGAAAACCTTTTACTCCTGTTAGCTTTTTATTCTGCCCGGCAGCTTATCGGATATAGCTTAAAAAAGTTCCGATTCTGTCTCTCTTCGACCTTTCTTAAAAAACCATCTTGTTCTTTCTCTGAAACTGAAACAAAAAATAATAGCCTAATGAGAAAGATCATTTATTTCGCTACGATACGGTATAATTTGTGAAAAAAATAATATTTTTTTTTTTTTTTTTACAATTTTTTCTAAAATGAGCCAAAATCGATGCGTTTTCATGAAACTGATTTCTAAATCGTTCCATAAAATTTTTTGCGTGTTAATGAATCGATATTCTGCACTAAGAATGTTCAGGCCTTTTCTTTTCAGTCATTTTAAAAATAAAAGGCCAAAAACTTTTTTTACGATTTTTCAAAAAATACTCAAATTTGAAATAAAACATTTAAAAACTTCGTCATTTTTAAATATAGTCGCACGAAAATATTTTCTCACTTGTAGAATAGTATTATCCAAATTTTGCACAAAAATTTTAAAAAAATGGTTTAAAATTACGGATTTATAAAAAAATGTGTTTTTCGTTTTTACTAAAGTGTTATAGTAAAAGCAAAAAAAAAGAGAGAGAGAGAGAGAAGGAGTTTTAATATTTTAATTAATTTTTTTTCGTCCAATGTTGTTTTGATCTAACAGTGTTAACCCCCCTTCCCATTGTCCTCTTGTTGCGGCCCGAGTAACATATCTATCATATGTATGTAGCCTGGCGGAAAAAAATTTTGAGTACCCCTTAGCTGGACTGTTCAAAATTAACCGGCAAACGACTTTTCAACGATGATGCGTTGAATGAGATTAACAGACTGAGAAACCTCTGTCTAGCGATAACTAAAAAGTAAAAAATAAATTAAAAGTAAAAAAACTCTTCTAAAAACAAGCTTTTATTTAAATGCTCTAAAAGGAATAAAACAATCTTTTCTTTAAAAACTTTTTTTGCTATCAACTTATAAAGTCGTTATACAACTTATGATATAAAAGCTTGTCGCGAAATTTACCTGTGTGTATAAACAAGCAAATTAAATAACTTGATCCGATTGATTTTAATTTTTAAAATTTTCAGATTAAGTAAATATAAGTACTTAAATCTCGCGACAAGCTTTTATATCATAAATTGTATAACGACTTTATAAGTTGATAGCAAAAAAAAAGTTTTAAAAGAAAAGTTTATTTTATTCCTTTTAGAGCATTTAAATAAAAGCTTGTTTTTAAAAAAGTTTTTTTACTTTTAATTTATTTGTGATGATTTTGTGGCTGGTTTGGCACTTGCTCCTTCTGGATGGTTTGCAACGCAGATTTTGAGTCTGTGAAGATGATAATGCTACTGGAATCTTGGAAGCATTTTGGAAGGAAAATCTCTAATGTACTCTTGATAGCAATAAGTTCACATGTGTAGCTGGATGCGATTTTCCCCACTTATATTACTTGTGCTCTCTGTTTGGAAAAGTAAAGATGACACCTACGCCTCTCTCTCTCTCCTCTATCAAGATTTGAGTCGGATGAGCCTTCAGTGTAGGCGATTGCCAGATTTTGAGTTTGGGTTGTAAGCTCTTCGATGGTATGGTCGTCTTTTTTTTTTATTATTAACGAGGAAGGTTCTTTTTTAGTGCTAAGTCGAACGAGGTTTAGATTTACCTTCGTCTGCGGGATTGAAGATGCAGAATGTGTGTAAAGGTTCTTTCGAGTTTTAAGTGACTCGTACTGGAGGTTGATGACATTTCTGATTTCCTGGTCTTGTTATAGGGTTGAAGATCTTTCAAGCCTAGAATTATCGCTCCACGCTTTAAAATTCCTGCTGAAAATATGGTTATACGGTAGGCTACGTATATTATTTGTGAATTTATCTGCACATAATTTTCTTCTGCTTTCTAATGGGATGAGGTCACATTCCTTTTCAACTTTGATGTTGCTTGATGATGAGACAACTCCGGAGATGATTTTTGAGGCCCTGTACTGGATTGAGTCTATATTTTCTTTTGCAGTAGGTTTGGCTGATGCCCAAATGGGTGCAGTGTACTCAAGAATGGGTCTAACGATGGTGGTGCATGTATTTAGAAGCGTTTTTGGATTTGATCTCAAAGAAGCACCGTAAAGTCTCTTAAGAATGTTAAAGTTTCTTAGTGCTTTATTTGAAATATAATCGAGGTGTTGCGAGAATCTTAACTCTGCGTCAAGGGTGAGACCAAGGTACCTTGGGTTTGATTTATTTCCGAGCCGAAGAGCTTAATAATAGGATGGAAGGAGCTTCGAATTTTTCTGTCAGTTGAGAAGATACAAAAGTTGGATTGATAGTGAACTTAAGCTCCTTAACCACCTTTCAATGCTTTGCATGCAGGCATTTAGGGCTCTTTGTGAAATTACCAAGCTTATGTGTTCTTGCCACACTGCAATGTCCTCGGCAAAACAGACCACTTTGACATTTTTAATTAAATGGTGGTCGATGGTATTATATAAGGGAGGAAAAGGAATCAATTATATATATATAAGCACAGATCCCTGGGAAATTCCCGCCTTTGTGAGTGTTTGAGAAGGTGCCATTTGCTTTGAATTTAAAGCTTCTTTTTCTAAGGAAATCGTTTATCCAGATGAGAGCGTTTTGATGATATGCCTGTTGCATGAATAGTGTTGATCAGTTTATGTCTCCATACTCCGTCGAAAGCAGCAGAGAGATCTAGGAGTATCACAGTTGTTTCCTTATGCGGCTTTTCTTGAAAACCGTTGATCACGGACTGGCAAAGGTAAAAGAGCTAATCGGCGGTATTGTGCTTGGCTCTGTATGTGGTCTGGTAAAAATGCAAAATATTGTTCTTTATAATCCACTGTATTAATCTTGTGTGTATAATGCGCTCCAAGAGCTTGCAGTGGACACAGGTTAGTGAAATGGGTCGATAATTTTTGCTGTTTGCAGCAGCTTTTCCTGGTTTGAAGATGGGAATAATGACAGAGTTTTTCCAGATCTTGGGAAGCTTGCCTGAGTGCCATGAAGTGTTGAAAATGTTTAGCAGGTGTCTTTTAGAATTTCCCCCAAAGTGTGTTATCATTTGGCCAAAGATGAGATCAGGTTCAGGGGATTTTTTTTAATCGAGGCATTCGATCGTAGACTCAAGTTCCGCAACAGTTAAGTCTGAAGTGAAAAGGCTATTGTCAGTGTTCGTCCTGTTACTTTTAAAGATTTATTTATAATTATTGTAGACTCTCCTGTCTTCTGCCATATATTCTAGTTTACTTGAGCCTTCGTAATCATTTAGAAGTATATTTGCTATTTTTGTGTTTGTTCTAGCATTTGAATCACTATGATGGAGATGACATTTGATTTCTGACCACCCTGTGTAGTGCTGTTGGTATTGTTTAGGACCTTGATTAAGTTCCAATGCTGGGATATTCCTTTTCTCGGGTCCAGTTTGTCGCAACGTTTACTACATTTTCTTGTTTGCTAGCAGAGATGGCTTCTTATACTCTGTGGCTTGCTTCAATGAGTTTACGTCTTAAATGCACACTTAATTGGAGCTCCTTACCAGGTTGATACCTCTCATGAATAAGTTCCTCGATGTTATTATCCCTCCAAAACGTAATACAGTCATTCCTTCTGTTTCCTCTGAGAATATGATGCCCAGCTGCATCTTGAATCTGGTGGTTTGAAGGAGAGGAGTTCATCCAGAACCCCCTTGACTCAGAGCAAAGTTTCTATAGCTCTTGGGTAAAACCAAACCAGTTTGCTTTGCGAAAGTTCCAAGGGCGCTTAGATTGCTGGGGAGGTACTTGGTTCATTTGGAAAGTTGTAATAATTGGATAGTGGTCACAGATTGCAAAATCAAGCCATTTCCAGTGTGTTTTCTCTGCTAACAGGTGGCTAATGATAGTAATATGAAGAGCTGCTATTTGTTCTGGAAACGTAGGTATTTTCACCTGCGCTGAGAATGGTTAAATTTAGATCATCAGCAAAGTCTTCAGCTTGGATTGCCAAGCTCTGTTGCCCCAGGAGGGTCTTTTTACGTTAAGGTCTCCTAGTAAAATTTTCATCTCAGCTTTCAACGAGGCAAGGTCATGTAGCATGTCGGTATCAATTGGTGAGATATTTAGATGATAGGCATTTGCCACGTTAATCATGTGCTTTGGGAGAAGAAAATTAAGTACCTGAACTTCCGTACAGCTGTCAATTGCAGATACGATAGAAACAACTTCAGTGTACTTCATTTCTGGTGTCTTAAGGCCACACAGTACCCTAAAAATTTCATTTTTACCGAAAAAAATTTGGGGCATGTTTTGGTGGCCCATATCATTGAGATGCTTGCCACTAAATTTCAGATCTGTTAGTAAATTAGTTTTTAAGATATTTGAAGTTTTATGAGCTATGGTTTTGGTTTCGGTTTCTTTTAAAGCATTTTTTCACACTTAAGTTGAATTAATTAAAAATATTTTTGAGCTTTTAGTTTGAAATGGTTATTAATTCCAATTTTCATTACTAAAATCATTTCTGCTTGATTATGTTTTGAGTTTTTTGAGTTCTCATAATTAATTAATAAAGATTAATTTCATGGCCAATTTTTGCTTTAAAAATAGTTTATATAACTTAAAAGCTTTATCATTAATTTCTTCCTGTAGAGAAAATGCCATGGCAAATGCGTTCTGGGTTTCTGAGAGAAACAATATTTCGAAGAGATAGAATACTACTGAAAATAATGTATCTAAAAATCAGTCCTCAGCTGATTCTGCAATTAGACTTCCAAATACAAGTATTCTGAATTTGAGAATGCTGCAGATATAACTGAATATTTCCTTGATGCAACAAACTACATTCTACTAAACATATTGTAGTACTATATTTTAGTATTTTAAAGTCGTATGACAAGAGCTAAAACTTCCTAAACTGCCCCAATTTAAAACTGAAAAAAATTAAATTTTATGAGCAAACTTGACTATTTTTAGCTTAAGTTAGTATCATTATTATTTTGTACATAAATGCTTCGTGTTTCAAAACTTTTGTGAAATATTAGATTAAGATAAAGCTGAATAAACTGACGTCTTAACAAATGCTATCAATATTAAGCAAAAACATATTTTCAATTAAAAATATAATTTTCAGTCATATTCAATAAAAATAGTATTTTAATGTAGAACATACATTGGAAAATAACATATTAAAAAATTAGAGTTTTACGGGCATTATAAGTTTTTGTTTTATGATTATACAAACTTTAAATGCGTTTTTATCAGACTTTTAATTTTGAAGGTATAAGTGTTTTCTAATCCCTAAGGCTTTTTTCCTGTTCAATATAGAGCCTTGAATTTTTTTGTATATACTCCCAAATGTATGTTCTATAAAAGTTAGTATGGATTTAGGGCTGAGAACTGTAGTTATTTTTCTAAAAAATGCCAAAGTTGATATTTTAAAAATTTTCATGTTTTTTTCAGGTTTTTCTAGAAAAATAATTATTAAAAATCAACAAGGGAATAGGTTTTCAAATCCATATTGTTTGTAATAATCTAAGAATCATAAGTAATTTAAAATTACTAAAAAATTTTAAAAATTGAGTATTTTATAAAAGTTTGAAAAAACTTGGAAATTTCCTAGTTTTTTAAAATTGTAAAATAATGGCTGGTCAAACTGGCTTTTTACTTACAGAATCAGGCTTAATAATATAATCTAAATATAAAACATCAATTGTTTTTACTGTAACTGTCTCCAAAAATTTTTTTGAAAAAGTGTACCGTGTATCTTAATTAGGAAAGCAAGTCCTACTCCAAAGCTGGCGAGTCGGTCTTTTCTGATGGTTGTGTACCCATTTACTTTGAGGCACAGCAGTTTTGCTTCCTGAAGACATGCAACATGGATATTATCTATATGTCAGAAAGTGCGATCACTTTTGAATGAGTGCTGCTAATGTTAAGTTGTTTGAAAATTACTGTTCTTGTGTGTGTGTGGTGATTTGTCGGAATAGCCCCGGACTCATCGCGTTGGCTCTCCTGTACGCGCTAGCATTAAGATTAGTCAAAAAAGCACAATTCATGAAAGGTGGAGTTGCCAGAGCCTCAAGAGGTTGGACTTCTGCTTGTTGGTTTACGGGAGGTTTTTTATTTCCCTCATACCACCCATTGGAAAAATCAATGGAGGCAGTCCCCTATCCCCCATATGGAAACGCGCTCTATTGGGCTTACAGACTCCTCCTAGTAGAACTGGTTTCAGAGGACATTGTTATTAAAAATTCAAAAAAAAAAAGAAGAAAAAAAGAAAAGAAATGTATCTTCCTGAAAATGGAGAGAGAGAGGTGACTATCTGGGAGAAACATACTCCTACTGAATGTCGATAAAGCCTATTAGTGCAGTCTGAATGAGCATTTTCTTTGGCAGGACGATTTGTAACAAAATTAAGAAGCCGTTTGCTCGACGAAACGCTAAACAAGCTGTTTTTTAAAAGCTTATTTACACAAACACAAGAAGTGAAGAAAGGGGTTTTTTGCCATTTCTCTCTCTCTCTCTCATTATATACTATTTTTGTTTTTCATGATGAATCAAGTTTTGCTTTTATTTGTTTTAATAATAATAATACTAAACCAATTTTTGAATTATGTTTTCAGTTTTGTTATGCAATTTCAACAATGCTAATATGTAAGTATTTTTTATAAATAGGCCAATCCTAATCCTGGCATGAGTCTCGGGATTTGGATAATGCAATCCCGGAATTGAAAATATAACACGAGATTGCAAACCGTAATTTGATCCACTCTCCAAAAAGCATCTAATTAGTATTCCACTAGCTTCTTCTATAAAAACAAAAACAGTGCTCAAAAGAGCAGAATTATTATTTCTTTTTGCCTATTGCTTGATTAACAGTATGGAAAAGAGGGAAAGCATACAAGGCTGAGTGATGACTCAGCTTCTTTTGATTCAGCGCGATTTATTGCCATCTGCCGGTCAACTATTTTTATTTGGCGACCTTCAACTGTTCCTTTCGTAATTGTAGAGTAGCATTTTTAGCACACAATGCAGGAATATTCAGACTTGGAGTTGAAATGAAATGGTTATTGCTAAACAGTTCATACAATTTTACGATTTCTTAACTTTAGAAAATTAAGGGTTTGTTAAAAAAAATGTGAGGTCTTACATAAGTAATAGAATTTTGCTTTATCATTTGAATTAACAATTAATCTTTTCATTTTGTTAGCAAACGAGTTTCTATTTGTAATTTTTTCCTTTGTACGACTGACACTCAAAAGCGTAAAACAACCAGACGAAGAGCATTAACATCAAATTCCCAAAACGTGGAACGGCCGCGGTTGCCGAGTGGTATAGGTATCGGATCTTGGCTGCTCTTGTCATGAGTTCGAGCCCAGTACCACACTAAAGACCCGCCGTGTAGGGCAGCGATGCATGCTAAATCTGTCGAGAGCTGAAACGTCCTCCCGTTGGTGTGGTAGTTAGGAGAGGGGGTCACCAGCTCAGGTGTCATCCTCGTCACTTGACTATGGTTTAAAACTACGAGTACCATCGCCAAAAAGCCCTTGAGTAGCTGAGCAATGTGACGTTAATATTCACTCACTAGGAGCCTCCCTGCAAAGTCAGGTTTTGTCTATTAATATTTTTTAAATTGGAGAAATACGTACTAGGCGTCTGTCAGGCTTTATCTCCCCCCTGTAGGCGGAGGTGTACGTGACGTCATTAGATGTATAACTTTTTCAAACAGCAAAAGTTCTTCGCTTCGTTGTTGTTTCTGCATGTCATACTTCAATTCGGCTTTATTGCGCATGCTCAGACACTACCCTAATTGAAGAATTTAATGTAATTTGTTCGATGACAGTTTTATTTTTTCCAGCTCATAAAAGGTTGGCTGATTCCTATGTTCAATAATTGAAAAGAGTATATGCTGTACAATACTGTGTTACATTGTTTTACATAATTTGGTTATGTATAATTTGGCATGGTGTGTGGGATGGAATCATGATAGACCTAAACCAAAATCCCAAGTATTCAATTGGGATGAAGCCGTAAGAAAGCTGATCAATCAGTCACCAATGAAATTGCAGCGGGATATCTGTGGAGAAACGTCATCTTGCATAAAAACTGCTATAGCCTCAATATCAGAGACACTGGCTGTAACGATACTTGTCATAGAACGTTAACGTTGCATATCATATTGCACTTTTTAGACAAAAATGGCCTCGGAATGAATAAAGCCATTCCACAAACTTTGCAGAAATTCATGTGACTTTTATGCAGCCTCAATACAGAAATTGGGGGTAACAAATCAAAAATTTATAATTTGCTATTTTATGATTAAATGATAAGAATTGATAATTTAAAAAATACTAGTGTTATATGAGAAATTAAAAATACTAAAAAAACATATCTTTTAAATAAAAATTAACTATTTAAAGAATAGAAATATAAGATAAAACTTATACAAATGAATTCAAAAACATATAAATATCTGTAATCTTTCGTTCTCATTAACGACACTAAAAATGTTCTCCCGCTTCCGTAGAAACTTTTTAGGTTGGATCCTCTCCGGCTTTTGATAGTATAAGGCGCTATACGTTACAAAGACATATTGATATATATATATATATACACTGCTGGACAATTGCTAAGGACGGATAACACTATCATCCATAGCAACCACAAAGCGAAAGGAAGCAAAATGTGGAAAATTAGAATAAGTGCGGGATATTAGTAAGAAGAAGTATGAGTATGCAAATTTTTTTTTCCACGTCTGTTCATCACGTGATAGCGTTCATAAGAGCTTTAAAGGTTTTGACGCGTGTGGACAGTTGCTGTTTCAAGTCAAAGTTTTAGAGGAAATATTTAATAGACGAACTTAAAATTTTTGGCATGTCTTCCCGACATGACATAGATGATTTTATGCGTGGCCGAATTATTGGAAAGATCGAAGAAAGGCGAAAAATAACAGATGTTGCCAGGGAGTTCGACATCGCTCACAGCGTTGTTTCACGGCTGTGAAAGTCATTTAAAACTACTGGAATGTGTAGTAGACGGCAGTGGGGAGGTCGTGTTAGAAGTACGACGCCTGCAGAAGACAGATATATCGTCCTATCAGCAAAAAGGAACAGGCGCACCACAGCTCAGCAGGTGGCAAACCAGTTTCTTGCTGCCTCAGGAAAGCAGATCTCCCTAAAAACTGTTACCAGACGTTTGAGGGGAGGAGGACTATACGGACTATAGGACTGTAGACCTGTTGTGTGTGTCCCATTGACCAGACAGCACCGTACTCCCGTTTCCAATGGTGTCATGAGCATCACAATTGGACTGAACAGGACTGGGCATGCCTACTATTCTCAGATGAGAGTAGGTTCAGTCTGTCATCGGATTGTAGACGCCAACTGATCTGGCGCAAGAGTGGCACTGCTTATCGTCCAGAAAATATCCAGGAAAAAGACCGATATCCGACATGCAGTATCATGGTGTGGGCCGGCATCATGATCAATGGCCGCACGCGCCTACATGTGGTTGCGAATGGGACTATGACGGGCCAACGATACATTGATGAGGTTCTACTTCCTCATGTTCGTCTTTTCCATGGTGCTGTTGGTGATAAATTTGTTTTTATGGACGACAACGCAACATGTCATCGAACACTCACTGTTCAGGATTGTCTAGACGGCGAGGGTATTCAACGTGTCGTATGGCCAGCGCGTTCTCCAGATGTAAACCCCATTGAAAATGTGTAGGATGCTTTGGGGAGGCAATTTGCTGGTCGAACCTATCCTCCGACAAACAAGAACACCCTCATCCGTGTACTCACAGAGGAATGGGATAAATTGCCTCAACAGCTGCTGAATAATGTTGTGCAAAGTATGGTACGACGTGTGGAATGTTGCATCACACTCCACGGTGGACATATCCCGTACTGATACCTTTCTTTAAGGTGCCTGCTGACTTTTAGATGCATTGTTCCATTTCTCCGTACGCAGATCAAATGAACATTTTTTTTTCTTTCAGATGTTTCACAGCTTTTGTACTTTCCAGAACAATAAATATTCTTTATTCTAATGTCTGAACACTGCAGCAACTATATTTTATCGTACTAGGCCTCATGTCTCGCTTAATGTTATGCTACATAGCAATTTGTGATCCGTCCTTAGCAATTGTCCAGCAGTATATATATATATATATATATATATATATATATATATATATATATATATATATATATATATGTAAGGATAATTAAATTAGATTAAAAATTAAATTCCCTATCTAGCACTTGACTCATCTTTCTCAGTTCCCATCTTCAAGTATCAAACTAATCACCCATTTATTTCTTCCGAACATATGGCCTAGCCAACAAGCATGTCTAATTCCAGATCGTTAGATTTAATAGTCAACATATGTCAGCATTAACTTGCAAGCACCCTTTTCAAAGCAGCGATACTTACCATATGTTTTTCAAGTGTTATCCACTTGAAACCACCACCATGGCGTGCTTTTTTCCTCTCTGATCTCGGTATCAGAACAGATGTAGAAAGGATCGAATAAAGGTCTTCCTTTTTAAAACTTTAATCTGATTCTGTCTTTAAAATCATGACATATACATACATTATACATTATATATATATATATATATATACATACATTATATATATATATACATTATATATATACATTATATATATATATACATTATATATATATATATATATATACATACATTATATATATATATACATTATATATATATATATATATACATACATTATATATATATACATTATATATATATACATTATATATATATATACATTATATATATATATACATCTTCTATATATATAAAAATGTTGTGTTGGTTTGTGTGTATGCGCGCATAACTCAAAAAGTTCTGCATGGATTAATCTGAAATATTGACACAACGTTGCATTTGTCTCTGGTCAGGATCTTATGTACTTTTTATTTCGAAATTCTCTCTAAATTTTTTAAAATTTAATTTTTAAGTGATTTTTTGGTGTTATGACGTCATATGACGTCACGATTCGCTCTGAATGCGAAAATTTAAACTTTACGCTTAGATTTTCCCAAATTGTTGTATAACTCTTCTATAGTTATGTTTATGCGTTATCATATTTATTTATTTATTGTCCTTTGATATGTAATTGGGATTATTTTTCGAATAAATCTTTTTTTTTTAAATTATTCTTCCAAGAACTCAAATTTTGTTTTGTAGGTTTGGCAACAGTTGGATAGCATTATCGCGGGATGTTTACGACTTTGATTAAATTCTACATCGAGTTTTTTCTGTAATTTTAAGCTAAATTTATTTATCTTTACTAAGCGAAAATATAACTAACATAATTGACTTCTGTACGCTACTTATTTTTCTACCAAATAGTGTCCGTCAACCATTTACCTGAAATAAACAGATGTAGCCAAATGCCGCGATATAACATTCAATGTTTGGTAACAATATTTTTTTCCCACTTGGAGATATTTTAATGTGACGAAATTAATGGACGGAGTTTTTATTAGGAATGTTTTTTTTTTTCTTTTTTAGACAACTTTTTAAACTTCATTTGATTCTTACGTATTATCGCAACAATCGCCAACTTTAATGATAACTCGCAAAGTTGGCCATTCCATTTTCGCAGATGTTGTACGCGCGGAATTGGCAATCGTGCTTCGTTTTATACAATATCGCTAATAGGTTGCGATAATACGTAAGTACCTTTCATTTGATGTTAGTATTGAAATACAAATGTTAAAACTAAGATTTTCTGATTTTGAGTCATTAAAATGTTGCACCTTATTTTGTTTTTCATTGCTTTATAAGATTATTACCTTCTTAAACAGATTCCATTAGTAATTTGTTAAAAAAAATACTAGAAGTTACTATGGGTTTTTTTTTCAGGGATATAGAGCTACCGCCGAATGTTATTACAATTCCACTTACATGGTGCTCATATCTGAAAGAGGGCCACAAAGGAATTCGGATACACGGCCCACTCAGAGCTGTTTAGTAATTTCATTTGTTGTTTGATGAATTTAATTTGGAACAGTTGTCTTATGAACTCACTACAAGTATCTTATGTAAAAAAAATTTTTTTTTTAATTATAAAACATTTGTAAAAAATTAGTATAATTTTCTAAAGCAGATTTTTCCTTATTTTTTATGTAATTAATGTATTTTAGTGTTGTGTATAGTTTACATTTGAATATGTGAATAATTTTAATGATGCATATCAGTATTATATGAGAAGATAATGTCATCACATATTAAAAAAATAGTTGTTTTTAATGTAATCACAGTAAAACACAGAAAACTTTTGTTTTACATAGAATCATGAATGTATTATTTGATAGGTAAAAAGAATATGTCTTTTGTTAATTAACGAGGAAAACTTTGACTAAAATAGATGCAAACCTGCCAATTTTTATACTCTGTACACAAAATTTACACTTTTCAAACTTTCATTATGCTTTTACCTTTAAATCATTTCTTTTTACGCTTTTCGCAAAATTTCCATCATCTGCTGTGGAGTTAATTTATTGTTATTAGTTAACAATGGCTGATAAATAAGTAGACAAAATGACCCAAGGAACCTGATGCTATTAATTTTTTCAAAAATTATTTTTTGTCCATCTTGCATATCATATTTTGTTGTTTATTGGTGCCTGATTGATACAAAAGCAGGGTTTCGTTAAATGAAGAAACCTCCCACCCCTTCCCTTCTTTAGTGACTTGCTATAATTCATTTTGTACTTTGTTCATGTCTGTATAATTTATGCTTCTTTTATGGCTGAACGATTTATTTCCGTTGATTGTTCTTTTCGCCGCCTGGGGCCGACCGGAAATTTTCCACCCCTCTATTTTAATTATTAGTCAAAAAATTACTAAAAGTAAAAGAAATCATGCTTTTTTCATTGCAAAATCTTTTATACAATTGTAAATATCAATATGTATGCCATGTTCATTTGCCAGAATAGCAAAATTTGTTAGCCTTAACGTGGACATAGACGATCTTTGATTAATTTTAGCTTAGAAAAGCATTTCTCGCAACTGGCATTAATGGTGGCAGATGTTAAAAAAAATTCTCAACATTATAACAATATTTAGTATGATATGTTCAAGCTTGGACTCAATAATATATTTTAATAAACACAAAGAGCCGGACCTAACGAGTTCTTTTTTTACAGCCAGAGTCTGTTGCATCTACGAAAGCTTGTAGACGTACGAGCTCAACTTGGAATTCTTCCTTATTAATGTCTTGATGAGCTTGATCCAAGTTAAACCCGTCCATGCTCACTATCACTTCAGACCTTAAGAAAGCATATTTTTCCTCTAGATTCTACAACTGTTAGAATTTTTCTCGAATTTCAGAAGTTACTCTGTCTATTGAAGAAAACATTGCTCGTCTCAAGTGATTTTCGTACGATAACTGAACATCTTTACTTCCGTTGCCAAATATATGCTTCCTCCTGATTCGTCTTGGGGAAAAGAAATTTCAAGCTCTTCACATAAAATCTTAGCATATATTACAGCGTCATTCACAAATTCTTTTCGTTTTGCTTGTAATACGGTCTGTAAAGCATGTATTTCTTTAGCACATTGATGGATATTTAAACCTGTTAGCAAATAATTTGAGCATCATTGACTTCACACATTACCGGTTGCCACAAGTCTGCCGCGTTGCGTGGTTAGACATTCTTCACTACAACACGGTTGAATTAAATAACAATAAACATTTATTAACTTTAAAGATTAAATGAGCAATTAAGAGGTAAGCTTCTAAAAACTACAACACATGGTGAATCAGGCAAGCTACAAGAATAACAGATCAATTCAGTTCAGTTTTGGAGTCGTTTTGTTGAGCTGTAAGGTCGCTGCATACTCCCCTTCTAGTGTCAACGATACCTAGTTGGAAGATGAACTTTGCGACCAGAACGTGTAGATGGCTGGGTAGGCGTTGAAGCTGTTGGATCAGATTCCACAGTAGCAGGTGTTGAAGCTGTTGCATTAGGTTCCCCAGTAGCAGGTGTTTCATTCTTGGTTTGAGGTAGTTGCAAGTCCTCAGTGTTAAGAAAGAAGGCAGGTTTTCACCTATCAATAGATACAGATACCCGTTTACCATTGATGTCAAGGAAAAACACTTTATCCTTCCTTTGTAAGACTTTGAAAGGGCCATCATAGGGTTGTTGAAGTGGACGACGTAACATGTCTCGGCGAAGAAAAACATGTGTTGCTTCCAACAGTCCTGGATGGATAAAAACTGGACGTTTGCCATGGTGTTTTGGTGGTTTAGGGTGAAGTGATTGCATGTGAGACTTAAGTTTCGAAACAAAATTCACTGGCTTCATCATCTGGCTTGGAAGAGTCAAACATCTCCCCTGACAGTCGAATAGTGGTCCCAAAAACTAATTCAGCTGGGGTACACAGAATATCTTCTTTAAGAGAAGCTCGTAGACCAAGTAAGATGATAGGGAGTACTTCAGTCCAACGCTCAGTAGCATGGCACTTGATTGCACTTTCAATGGGCGGTGCAATTCTTCGATCATCCCATTAGCTTGAGGGTGGTATCCAGTTGTACGACACTTCTGAACACCAAGTAGTTTGCTAAGAGCTTTGAAGAGCGAGGACTCAAACTGCCTGCCCCTGTCGGTTGTGAGAATTTCAGGAGTTCCAAAGCGAGACACCCAAGAGGAAAAGAAGGCCTCAGCCACAGTCTCAGCAGTTATGTCTTTAAGAGGTTGGGCCTCTGGCCATTTCGAAAAACGGTCAATCATTGTCAGGCAATAGGTGTAGCCATTTGATGGAGGTAGAGGTCCAATGAGATCCAGATGAACATGATCAAAGCGTTGGGAAGGTTCTTGAAATGATGAAAGAGGTGATCTAGTATGACGATGAATTTTGGATTTTTGGCAAGCTAGGCAGTGTCTTGCCCACTTAGCTACATCTGATGAGATTGATGGCCAAACAAAACGCTGCTTCATCAAATGTACTGATCGACGTATGCCAGGATGGGATAAATTATGCATAGCAGAGAAAACATCTTGGCGATGCTGTTTTAAGATGTAGGGTCTGGATGTGCCCGTTGATAGGTCACACATAATTTCAGTAGACGAATGGGAAAAGTTACCTTTTGAGTTCAAGGAAGTTCCAGATGCTATTAGGGTGTGAGAAACTCCTGATCAGTCTGTTGTGTCTCAGCAATACAGTCATAGTCAATTTGACTTGGGAAGGTGATTGCAGAAACACGAGAGAGAACATCAGCAGCAATATTGTCAGATCCTGGAATGTGTACAATATTTGTAGTGAACTGAGAGATGAAATCCAGCTGACGGATCTGCCGTGGAGAACACTTGTCACTTTTTTGCCTAAAAGCATAAGTGAGGGGCTTGTGGTCAGTAAACACAGTGAAATCTCTAGCTTCCAACATATATCGAAAGTGTCGGATAGCCGAGTAGATAGCAAGGAGTTCACGGTCGTAGGCACTGTAAGACTTTTCAGATGAAGTAAGTTTTCTGGAAAAGAAAGCTCAGAGTCCACAACTTGGTGAAGTGCACCTCCTATGGCATAATCAGAGGCGTCCACATGAAGAGCAAGTGGGGCAGAAGGTGAAGGATGAGCAAGATGTGCAGCATCAGCAAGAGCTTGTTTACACCTCTGAAATGCTGTAATTGCCTCAAAAGACCAGTTTAAGGGCTTTGAGTCCTTTTTACCTTTAGAACCTTTTAAAAATTCACTTAAAAGATACTGTTGTTCAGCTGCTTTGGGCAAGAAACGTCTATAAAAATTTAACAGTCCTAAAAATTTTCTCAGAGAGCCAACAGTCTCTGGTTGTTTGTAATCAAGAACTGCTTGAACTTTGTCAGGCAATGGCTTAATGCCATCAGGAGTGATAAAGTGGCCAAGGAAAATGAGTTCAGTCACACCAAATACACATTTAGAGATATTTAGTTTTAAACCATATGAGCTCAGTCTTTGGAATATAGTTCTTAAGTGAGAACGATGCTCCTCAGCATTTTCTGAGTAACACAAAATATCATCCAAGTAGACAAAACAAAAAGGAAGTCCTCTTAGTACTTCATGCATGAATCGCATAAAGGTTTGTGGCACAAGGCCAAAACACAAATGGGTATATTCGTAAAGACCCCATGGAGTTGTTACAGCTGTCTTAGGAATATCACACTCAGCTATAGGGATTTGGTGGAATGCCTTAAAAATGTCTATTTTGGAAAATATCCTCTTGCCATGTAGTGCATGAGCAAAGTCATTCAAATAAGGCATGAGGTAGCTGTCGAACTCAGTAACAGAATTCAGCTGCCTGTAATCCCCAACAGGTCTACAGTCGGTCGAAAAAATTGTTGAGCACCGTGACCCTTTCAAAAAATGATTGGAAATGGAAAACGACCTTTTTTGAACTGACCTTTGTTGAAATCGTCTCATTTGAAATTTATCATGAACATCCCCTCTCATTTGAAATTTCTCATGAACACCCTCTCATTTGAAATTTCTCATGAACACCCTCTCATTTGAAATTAATCATTTGAAATTACTCATGAACACCATCTCATTTGAAATTTCTCATGAAAACCATCTCATTTGAAATTAATCATTTGAAATTAATCATGAAAACCATCTCATTTGAATCGAAAACCATCTCATTTGAAATTAATCATTTGAAATTAATCATGAAAACTATCTCATTTCAATCGAAAATCATCTCATTTAAAACCATCTCCTTTGAAACCATCTCCTTTGAATCGAAAACCCTCTCATTTGAATCCATCTCCCCACCGTATTTTGGTTCCCCCTTTTCGTTTCAAACGACTCTTTTTACATGACTCTTGTCCCTTTTCCCCTGCTTTTTATCCAAACCCTACATTTAATGTTTCCATCCAAAGGAACGTTCCAACGGCTCGTTTTGTGTGCATTGTGTCCCTTTTCACCCCATTTTTTATCCCAACGTTGTGTTTAGGGTCTCGATTCAATTGCCCTTCAAACTATCCCAGGGACGTAGGTCGGAATGGGCAAGGTAAAATTTTTCAAATTTCCCACCAAAAAGATTTTTCAGGGACGAGAGAAAATTTTTCATTCCACCCCACAGCGACGATTGAGACAGGGGTCAAATGAAATGCTGGACAGGTCCAATAACATGTTGGACAGGTAAAATGACATGCTGTACAGGTCCAATGACATGTTGGACAGGTAAAATGACATGCTGGACAGGTAAAAGGACATGTTGGACAGGTAAAATGACATGCTGGACAGGTAAAATGACATGTTGGACAGGTCCAATGACATGTTGGACAGGTAAAATGACATGCTGGATAGGTCCAATGACATGCTGGACAGATAAAAGGACATGCTGGACAGGTCCAATGAAATGTTGGACAGGTCCAATGAAACAGAGGTCTCCCAAAAATAGTTTTAACACGGGGGACCAATGATATGCTGAACAGGTCCAATGACATATTTGGTGAGAGGGCCACCTCATTCCAATCTAGGTGACGATTCACAGGTAATTTGATGCATCTAGGGGGACCACCTCATTCCAATCTTGGTGACGATTCACAGTGATACATCTAGGTGAGAAGGCCTCCCATCTTGGAAATGATTCACAGTGATGCATCTAGATGAGAAGGGGCGATTCACAGGTTCCAATCTTGGTGTGGACCCGAAAAAAGAGGAGGGAACTGCCCCCCCCCCTATTTTCGGTCTTGAAGATTTTTGCTAAAAAACATTTACTGTTAAGACTGACCTTGAATTTGAGATGGAAACAAGACTCCAAATCCTGACAGTCTTAACAAAAAACATTTAGCCATTCAAAAGCACTCCGAAGGTGCTGGCCTTTCTTAACAAAAAACATTTAACCATTCAGAAGCACTCCAAAGGTGCTGGCCTTTTATACTCTAATGAGGTCACGTGAAACAATTTATATTGGCTGGTCCTTCCAACGTTGTCTTGAAACACCGAGTCGACTCGATTGGCCCAGAAAGATTATTCAGCCTAAATGAGCACACATTAGCTGAGCGATCCAAACTTGGTATACCCGAAAAGGGGACCGAGTCAACTCGACTCGATCCCCTTTTCCAATTTTTTTTTTACATAATTGAAACGCCAAAGTTCAAAGGATATTCTAACGCGTGACTCGATTCGACCCAGATTTCTAAATACGATAGGGGTGGTCCAACAAGTGTTGTACCGAAATCATTCTGACAAAAAAATGGGACTTATTCATTATTTATTGAAAAATATATACAATGAGCTACAGGCAACTATTGACAGATCCATGGGTGGGATGGCTCCGATAGAGTTTTTGACACAAGTCTGGACATTATTAT
>BMAU01017561.1:0-12110 GCA_019973935.1 Trichonephila clavipes | reverse complement strand
GGTGAGTACGGGGTTCACGCTCCCGAGGTGCCCTAGTGATCTTTTCCTTCTCCCTAGGGGTTTACTGTCTATGGTAAACACGGGCTTCACGAACCCCGGGAACCTAGTGAACCTTCTCTATTTTCGGCCCTTTTCTTGCCATCCAAATTTCCCTTTCCTTCTTTTCCACCTCAGGCTCACTTTCGGGTGAGTACGGGAGGCCACGTCCCCGAGGTACCTGAGTGAATTTTGAAAAGAAAAAAAACCCAAAAAATATTTGCTTGGTTAGTGTTTCAGTTACAGGTCAATATTTAACGTTATATTTAGTTCAGTTAGGTTGTTTTGTGGTTAATTTTCTTTTGGATATTTTGAGTTTCATTATTTCTACTATTTTAATTTTGGTTTATTTCTATGGGGTATTTAAAAGCAAATGAATTTTACTTTTTTTTTTACGTATTGTTAAGACTGGTTTTGAGTCTGACCCGCATGTTTGCCGTGTGCGGCGACCCGTACCGGGGAAAGTGGAGTCTGGGGTTCTTGTTGCGTGCCCTTTGGCCCATGCTTCTCCGTAGACGGGAGGCAGGCAGTGAGCCCGCTCCTGTCAATCGGCTAGTGATTAGTTCTGCGGATTCCAATACGGGTTCTTTTGGAATACCAAAGACGGTTGCGTTAGGGTTAGTATTGCAGTTAGGGGTGCCCTGGGTGAACTGGCGGATCACATCCCGAACCTGTACTACTATACTCCAGTACCACCTCTGAGGTAAGTGCCGTGCCTGACGCATGTCAGATGACCGGCGGGCTGCCTCCCCCCTTGTTGGGCTCCATGGTGGGTGGAGGCGTACTGGAATGAACACAAAAATACACTTATGGAACCCAGTAGTAATTCTCCTTCAGTGGAGCACCCTTCTCTTAAATTTTGCGATTCGTTTCGTTTTTCATTGTTAAAACTCCCGACACCTTTACCAACGTCTCACCCTTTCTAATTGAGAAAGCTTTTTACTAGCAGTATTGGGGAGGTCAAATCGATTCGCAAGATGCGCTCCGGTGATGATGATGATGATTGTTAATTTTAATGGCGCAAGGGCCAACTTTGGCCAAGCTGCGCCAAACACTTGTGAAAAGAATGTCATATATTTTAAAAATATATATGTATAAAAATATATGTACACATGTATATGCATGCATGCATGCATGCATGCACATGCATATAATATATTAAAAATATAAAGAAACACATAAAATCAAATCATATGTAAAAATCCAATTTTTTAAAACGAAGGCAAATAGATTTTGGTGGGGATTCCCCACCAAGTCAGATAAGGTTAAAACAGATGTATGAAAGAAGGTGATGCGATGATGGTTAAAAACAGGACAATTTATTAAAATATGACAAACTGAATATGGGACCTTGCACGAGGGACATTCTGGGGCATTTTCACCCAACAGAAGGTGCCTGTGCGTGAAACGAGTGTGACCAATGCGAAGCCGAGTCAAACGGACATCATGTCTTCGCATTGGTAGTGCTGCCCAATGAGAAGTGGAAGGATGAATGTTATGCAGTTTGTTGAGGATCTGTTGATCCCAAGTCTCTTGCCATACACGATGAATATAGTTCTGTGTTGATGTCTTTAAATCTCGGTAACAGACAGGCCGCTGCATGTGACCAGACATGGATCGTGCAGCGGTATCAGCCTGTTCATTACCAAGTATACCTACGTGTCCAGGTACCCAGGAAAAAATTACATCAAAACCCTTCCTTTCTAGTTTTCGCAAAAAGAAGAAGTATTTCGATCACAGTGGGGTGCCTATGCTCTGTGGAAAAGTGCAAGGACTCTAGAGCACTCATGCTGTCAGTGTACACAAAGATGCGCTCCGGGGACTTGTTCCTCGAAGCGTCGTCGGCGAAACAGGCGACCGCCCTTATAAATTATGCAAAAGCTCGCTCATTTAGACGTTACCGTGGCTCCCTCATACTACTTTGAATTTTTCGCGCGGTGTCATTTCCGGCGGATTTTCTCAATGTGTCGACTGAAAACCAAAGAGAACATGCAGGCCCAAAACGTCTGTGATGTTAGGCGTATCACAATAAGGCGGATGGACCAGGTGCTGAACACCAAGCACCTCATCCTGACCTTTAATACGCCTGACCTTCCACAGACAGTTAAAATGGCCTACATCCGATGCCCAGTCCGACCATACATCCCGAATACGCTGCGATGCTTTCAGTGCCAGAGATTTGGACATTCAAAAACAGTCTGCCGCGGCCAGCCAACCTGCTCTAGATGTGCAGAGGTAGGCCATGATAGCGCAGACTGTAAAGCAAACGGAACGATGTGTTAATTGCAAAGGCGATCATTCATCGTTTTCTCGCTCTTGTCCAACCTGGCTACTCGAAAAGGAGATCACGGCCATCAAAATTAGGATAAAATTTCGTATCCGGAGGCTCGGCGTGTTGTATCGTCACGCACGCCAGTTTCTGGAAAAAAGCTATGCGTCGGCGACAAAAAAACATACATATCAACGGCCATTCAAGTAGACGCGAGTACGGCTCCAACATCTGGGATAGCCGCAACTATGACACCGAAGAATGTTGCCGTGGATACACTTAAGTCTGTATCCCCTCCCCGAGATCATAAGAAGAACAGGAAAACACGCATCAAGGAATCGGGGGTGCAATCCCACAAAAAGTGGTCGAACCTCTCTAAAAACTCCATGACATGGGAGACGATGTCATGGACATTCACGAAATCGCAAAGCGACGAAAGTCTGATGGACGATCTGTCGCCCAGACCTTCGTCTTCTGGCTCCTTGCGGGGAAATAGACGTGCGAACTTGATGACCTCCTTTATCTCCTGGAACTGCCGTGATCTAAGGACTCGACTTGCCGATCTCAAATCCATCATATCCACGTACCAGCCCGCATGCGTTGCTCTTCAGGAGACATTTCTGAAGAGTACCATGACAATGCAAGTGCGTGGTTATAATTGTGTACGACGGGATGTAGATGGCGATACATCTCAACCGGAGGTGTATGCCTCTTCATGTCTAATCTGTTTCCCAGTAATGTCGTCACACTGCACACATCATTACAGGCTGTGGCTGTTCGGATTCACGTCCATTCTTTAGTCACAGTCTGTTGTGTTTATTTACCACCCAACGATGTTGTGCCACAAGTGGATTTGAATCATTTAGTCAGTCAATTCCCAGCTCCATTTATTTTGCTCGGTGACTTTAACGGACACAGCCCTCTGTGGGGGCATGATGTTACAAATTCTCGCGGGCGACAGATCGAGCAGTTGATTTCTGATCACTGTCTCTGTCTGCTGAACAACGACGAGAAAACGTATTTCCATGCACCCACGAGGACATTTCACTCCTCGATCTAGCCATCTGTTTGCCAACTCTGCTACCGATGTTGAATTTCGAGGTTGCAAACGATCTGCACAACAGCGATCATTTCCCTCTCTAGTCTCGCATGTTAATGGTGCGGGGACACGTTTTCGTCCCCCCCACTTATCATTTTCATCGCGCAGACTGGGATAAATTCACGCGGTTAGCGATTATCACCGGCACAATGGTCAAAATTAGGGCAGTTGATGAAGCAGTCTTCAATGTCACTGAAGCTATTCGGAATGCTGCCGATGCAGCCATTCCCAGAACATCTAATTCTCCTCGAAAGCTGTGCAAACCATGGTGGAACGCTTCCTGCCAACAAGCCAAAATCTTTCAACGGAGGGCGTGGGTATTTTCAGGAGGTACCCCACCACTGATAATCTCATAGCGTTCAAACGTGCGAAAGCGTTAGCTCGTAGAATACGTCGTCAATGCCAGAGAGAATCTTGGATTTTAAAAACAGTATGTGTCTTCAATCACATCGTCAACTACCAGTCAACAGTTATGGAGAAAGGTCAAAGCAGCGAATGGCCTTTATCGGGATTTTAACATTCCGATATTGAAACTTCTACTGCTTTGTATTCGTCACCTTTTAGATGTGGCCAACTTGATTGGCAAAACATTTGCTAGTGTGTCCAGCTCCGATTCATATAGCCCTGCATTCCAGGCGACTAAGAATCGTTTAGAGCTACACCTATCAACTTCCACCGACAACCTTTACCATATAACTGTGACTTTGACATGTTTGAATTGAAGAGAGCCTTATCATCGGCCCACAATACTAGTCCAGGTCTGATGGAATTTCTATGAATTGCTTCGCCATTTGAACGAGGATTCACTAGTAAGTCTCCTTTACCTATTCAACCGAATATGGAGGGAGCAGGTGTATCCTACTTAATGGCAAGAAGCCATAGTGATCCCCATTTTAAAACCTGGTAAAGATCCAAAGAACCCTCTTAGTATCGACCGATAGCACTCACGAGCTGCCTTTGTAAGACACTAGAACGTGTGGTCAAAGCCCGTCTCGTTTATCAGTTAGAAAAAAACAAATGCATTCCTCTGTTTCAGAGTGCTTCCGTAAAGGAAGATCCACTCTCGACAATATTATTGCACTCGAAAACAAAATCAGAAACGCTTTTGTCCGGAGGAATCATTTAGTTTCTATCTTTTTCGATATCGAGAAGGCATATGATCGTACTTGGCAAACTATGGGATACTTCGCACTTTATTTGATTTTGGGTTCAGAGGCAATTTGCCTACTTTTATTAAACATTTTTTACAACTTCGTACTTTTAGAAAGGGTGGCACTCTCTCTGCTCATTTTACCCAAGCAAAAAACCCATTCCTCCGGGGAGTATTTTGAGTGTCACCCTTTTTATTTGTCATATTTCATCCATCTTAAATATTTTATTTTGCCCTAGAATTAACAGGCTTCACTATACGTGGACGATCTACAGATCAGTTGTGAAGGTTCGGACATGCATGATTGAACGGCAGTTGCAAACTGCTGTCAACAACATCGTAAAATGGTGCGACACCAACGGTCATAGTATTTCTGCGAGCAAGAGTTGCTGTGTGCACTTTTGCCACAAACGGGGTATTCATCCCGACCCCGAAATACGCATCCGTGATATACAAATTCCCGTAGTTCCCGACGTACGATTCCTCGGAGTAATTTTCGACCGCCGGCTCACTTTCCTTCCGCATATTTTACATTTTGCGGAAGAGGTGTGAAAATCTTTAAACCTCTTGAAGGTGTTGTCAAACACCTCTTGGGGCGGATAGAACATCATTACTGCGAGTGTATCAATATAATCGTACTCTCTCGCATCGACTACGGATGTGTTGCTTACGGATCTGCGTGCAACTGTACTCTGCAAAAACTTGACCCCGTCCAATATGGCACTGAGAATCTGCTCGGTGCGTTTCGCACATCACCGGTGCAGAGTCTCTATGTTAATGTCATCAGCTTCCTCTAGATCTTCGACGGAGGAAGCTATCTCTTTAGCGTTTTATTTTAAGATCTTGTCCGTGCCTTCACATCCTCTGCAGAATGTGTATATGAGTACCAGCATGAAGAGACTTTATGATGCACGGCCGTCTAACATCCGGCCGTTTATGGATAGGATGAAGCTTCATATTTCTGAACTCGACCTACCTAACGTGCGTATCCAGCAAAGGAACCTTTTCCTATTCCAACCTTGGAATACGCCACGGTTCCATTACATCAACCCTTTTGCCACTTTACAGTAAATCCACTGTAGCGCCTGTCGTCTTTCAACGCGTCTTCGCCTACCACCGCAGTCAGTATAGTCGTTATTCGGCCATCTACACTGATGGTTCGAAACGTGCAGATTACGTTGGCTGTGGACTCGTGATTGAAGATATTATGCACGGTTATAGGCTCGACACTTCTTGCAGCATTTTCACTGCCGAAGCTGTCGCCATTTACCGTGCACTTCAGTTAATCGACTCCACTATGCCCCGTAAATGCTGCATCTATACTGACAGCATGAGTGTACTCGAAGCGCTTGAAAACTACCACGATCGCTGCCATCCAGTGATATGTACAATACTCGACATTACAGAGTCGACTCTACAGCAAGGGTTTCGATATCGTGTTTTGCTGGCTACCAAGTCACGTAGGGTGAGTGAGTGAGTGTAGGGTTTAATGGCGCAAGAGCCAATTTTGGCTATGCTGCGCCAAACATTTGTTAAGGAATTTAAAATGTTTCATAAATTATATAAAAATCATGACACTACACTGAAAAAAAATGTAAAATTTAAATCACTTAAAACCGCATTCAATGACTTGAAGAAATAAAATTTGGTGGGGATTCCCCACCAAGTCAGACCATATCTTAAAATAAAAGCATAGAAAAATACAAAGGTTAGTTTAAAATAAGATTAGATAATACATGGTATAAAAATTATTCTCTATAGTTCCTGTATCGGGATGGAGTTAACGCACGTAAATAACCTTCAGGAAGAATGAAAGGATCTTGCTCAAGTTCTTCCCTCCTCCACGTCGTAAGTTATCATATCCTCGTCATCAGTCGTTATTTCTGTAGGTGTTGCATTTCGAGATCTATGTGGAACCCTTTTTTATTTCGATATTTGGTTTCGGTATTTTTGAGCGTTTTCTTCTATTTCTTGATTTTCTTTTTACAATCTGTTGGGCTTCAGCTGCTGTAGAATGTTCACTATTGGATTCATTAGGGACAGACTCAGGAAAGTTTTCAGTTGAAAACGAATTAAGTGTAGCAGGAGTGGTATGAGAATGGGATTCAGTTCCTAAAGGTGAAACTAAATTATTCAGGTTATTGCCACGGGAAGTAGTTGTAGTAGTAGTAGGGATGGGTATTTGTAATAAAGATTCAACTTGTATTGATGGTAGTATACCAGATGGGAAGGAAGTAGATTGTCTTGAGTAGAGGAAGATGTCGTGGGGAAGGTAGAAACTGAAGACGAGGTACCAGGTAATGAATTTTTAGAAGATATGGGTGTTAGGCATTGTAAAGGTGGACAGATTATGTTTGATAGAGTGGGATCTGTTTGGGTAGCTGTGGATATTGTTGAAGGTCTAGCAGCCTGAGCATATGTTTGGGTTAACTGAGGAACTATTAATCTGCGTGCTTCAAAATAAGATATGTTTTTATTGATTTTAATTTCTTGGATCTGCTTTTCTATTTTCCATTTTTGGCATAATTTTGAATTGGAAGGATGAGACTGCGTACAATTAACACATTTGGGCTCTAGAGTACAATCCGTGGAAGAATGCCCAACGGAAGCACATCTAGAGCATGTTAATTGGCCGCGGCAGGAAGTTTAGGTGACCGAACCTCTGGCATTTGAAACAGCGCAGAGGGTTCGGTATATATGACGGATTTTACAATTGAGATATCCAGCTTTTATCGTGTTTGGTAGTTTTGGACTATTAAATGTTAAAATTAAATGTTTCGTGGGAACAATTGTAGAGTCTTTTTTTTATTGTAATTCTCCTGACATGAGTGACACCCCTGATCAGAGAAACCTTCAAGTATCTCTGAATCAGAAGTGCCCAACAAGTCACGTTCAGATATAACACCACGACAGGAATTCAGGCTTTTATGCGGAAATACAGTTACAGGGCCATTAAGAAACGATTTTGCAAGAAGAAAGGACTTAGTTTGTAAAGCTGACGTAGTTTCTATTAGCAGATCCCCGGAACGCAATCGTTTGACGGATTTCGGTTCACCACCAATTCCTATCAGAGCCTTTTGTATAGCAAAAGGCGATTTTATCGACATATTATTTGGAAGAGAAACAATAAGGAATCGTGTATTTAAGGAAATCTGTTCAATGTTTAAGTGAGTTGGAGAGGGTGGGTTGGGGTTTTAAAAGATGCGTTTTGAACGTTTTTCTTATTTTGACTTATTTTGAAATTTTTTTGATTTAGAAAGGAGGAGGAGAATTCCTTTTGATTTTCAGAGGACCAGTTTGGCAGGGCTTGTCCTAGAGTCAGCAACCAGTAGTGGCCCCAGGAGAGCCCCCCCGCACTGCAATGCAGGACCCCATCCAGGCACCACCTAGAACTACAAGACAGGCGGGATTATACACCAGCCGATAGAGCAGCCAGGACATGCTGGCCAGGCTGTCCCGGGCTCCTGTACTATCTGGCGGCCCGAGACGCAAAACTCAGCTTCTCTCCTGTACCCTCCACACGGCCGCCTCCTCCAAGACCCCACCGCACTAGTCCAAAGGTCCTCAAAAGTTCAAAACCCCGCTCCAAGTGCCAGGTTTCCCAGGGAGCAGTCCGTTGTGTCATCATACCAAAAGTGAAAAAACATCAGATACAACTTCATTCCACTCAGTCCTGGTCTGCCACAGGACTTCGTGGCAGAAAAATAAAGATAATAAGTTGAACACAAAAAAGCAATAATCGAACATAAGAGAAGCAACAAAATCAATAATCGAACATGAAAGAAGCAACGAAAGCAAAATATGGAAAGAAATTTAAGTAAATCAAATGAAAAGAACGTAATATAGAATGCAAACCATAATACGGCAGGAAAAAAATTTAAATTTGTTACTAGAACAAAAATTAAGTTGGGACAATGTTCATTGTCCAATGTAGGTTTGTGGTCTGGACGTGAAAAGAAGAAAAGGGAAATTGGAATGGCAAGAAAAAGGGCCGAAAATAGAGAAGGTTCACTAGGGTTCCCCGGGTTCGTGAAGCCCGTGTTTACCAAAAACAGTAAACCCCTCGGGAGAAGGAAAAGATCACTAGGGCACCTCGGGAGCGTGAATCCCGTACTCACCTAAAGAAGGTGAGCCCCCTGAGGGGCCAAGTCACGTAGGAATCATAGGCAACGAGCAAGCGGACAGCGCGGCAAAGTCGGCGACGACGCATCTGCCGCTAGCTGTTCCGCTATCGGATATGAAGCGCGTCATCATGCATCATATTTTTAAGATCTGGCAGGAATCATGGAGTCAGCAGTTGGATAACAAACTGCACTCTGTGAAACCTGTCATAGGAGCATGGCCTGTGATGCCAATGCGAAAAACTGATGTCAAATTGACTCGTCTTCGCATTGGCCATACTCGCTTCACACACAGGCATTTGTTGTTTGGAGAACGTGCTCCTGAATGTCCTTCATGCCATGTCTCTTACACTGTTCATCACATTTTAATAGATTGTCCTGTTTTTAATAATTATCGCATCACCTTTTTTAATTCATCACATTTAACTTTACCTGACTTGGTGGGAGAAATACCCCACCAAAACCTATTTGCTTTTATGAAGAAAATTGGATTTTTATATTTAATTTGACTTTTTAAAATGTTTTAACTTTAACTTTATTTTTTATATATGTGTGCATGCAGGCATGCACATATCTAATAATTATTTTTATGTAATTGTATTTTTTATGTGCATTTTTAACATAGTTTTAATATTTTAACAAACGTGTGGCGCAGTATAGCCAAATTTGGCTCTTGCGCCATAAAACCCAAAATTCACTCACTCACTCACTCACAGTCACTTGTTCAATCATTATGTGAAAAACAAGCCATGTAAACAGGAAATTGTACAAATTGTGTCAGACGCCGTAAGGATTGAGCAAGAATTTTTAACAGAGGCATTACCCGTATCCCTAATTGGCATGAATTGTACATTGATGAAGCAATATATTGAATTTGTGGCAGACCGATTATTGTGGGAACTGGGATGTGATAAAATTTATAACGTGGAAAACCCTTTTGATTTTATGGAATGCATTAGTTTGGAAGGAAAAACTAATTTTTTTGAAAAACGTGTCGGAGAATACCAGAAATGCGGAGTCATGTCCAACAAAGAAAATCATATATTTAAACTGGATGAAGATTTTTGAAAAAAATTTTTTTTTTTTTAGTATTGTGATAATAACTACAGCTTACAAACAAGCTTGTGTAGATCACACAGATACCCTCTCAACATGGTAAAAATTCTGGTAGAAATTCAAGCGTCCCATGTAGGAATTGGTAAATCCACTTTTGCCAAACGATTCGACAAACCTTGGGTGGATGATTGCATTCAACTGGTGGAATCTGATCCATCGTTCTTTTATGGACATGCCAATGAATATGGAGAAGGCAATAATGAATTTAAGCAGTTGCTTCGCTGTTATTTAGTATTGGAAAACTTTGCTGCTAGTTTAGATAATGTGGCCAGCAAGTTGGGATCCGACTGGACAATTATCGCGAGTCGAAGTGTCATTATATCGTGTATTCAGTTTGCCAGGCAAGGGGTGAATTGTAAACCAATGCTCAACTACTACAAAAGACGATTGAGACATTTGGGTGTGGATACAGTTCTTATTCTGGATTATGGAAATAAAATTCAGATGAACGAGCAAGCCGTAAAAATGGGATACGAACGCATGTTAAATCGTGGAAGAATATTTGAAAAGGAAGCCTTTGATACGTTTGAAAAGTACAATAACTTCTTTCAATCCGCCGAACGAGTCAAATATAATGTGGTGGAAGAGATTGAAAAGGATGATTTTTTCAGTATAAAAATGTACCCTTTTATGGCTTTAATGAGAGAGATTTGGAAATTGCCCAGAACTGGATTACTATGGCTAGTAAAAAAGCTGAAAAGTAAAGTGTTATTATTAAAAAAAAATTTTTTAAATGATTGTAGTGTTTATATTGGTCAATAAGGTTTTCAGTTCAATATATTTAATTTCAAAATGTCTTCAAACAAGACTACCATGTATTTCCGTCGATATATGGAATCCATTGTGGAAAAAGCTCATGCGCTCCAAACCATTACTATGGAGCAATATGCTCGCATTTTACAATTTTATGAAGAAGATATTTTCGTCATTGCCGGACAAAATGGAGTGGATGTTTTACGTTCTTTTATTCCTCATTTAGAACAAACTCATTATGATTCTACCAAAGATTTGTATTTTATAAAAGTCAAGAGTGGCCTCATTTAAAGCACATGTGTTTAAAATGTGCTCAATCCAACCCATGCATTTGGAAATATTTTACCGAACAGGATGAGGAGTTGTTTGAATACCGAATTGATACCTTCTCAATACTTTGTCCACCCTCCGTGCTTGCTGGCAACAGTTCTGACACGTCGGGGCATGGAACAAACTAAATTTTCAAAATATTCATCGGGTATTTCATGAAAGACGTGCAATATATCTTCCCACAACTGATCTCGATTCCGTACCCCAGTGTGACGCCTGTATATCTCTAAACGACGGACCATTTCAGCCCATACATTTTCCACTGGATTCATGTCTGGTCCTTTGGGCGGCCAATCGTGCATGACATTGACATTGCGTTCTTGCAACCATTTTCTTGTCTGCTTGCTCGTGTGAATCGAAGATAAGTCTTGCATAAAAATCAGTTCGTTGGGGTTCTCCTCATTGTCCTCACACAATTGAGCTTCTATGAAGGAAAGGATATGTTTAATATAGTAGTCGGAATTCATTGTATTTTGTTGTACTCGATGTATTATCCGAATTTTACCATTCCCTCCAAAACCCATCCATACACACAGAGTGAATCTAGGATGACCTTCAACGGGATTGGAAGAATGCACTAGGTATTGTTCTTCAAATCGGTCACTTCCATGAACGGGTCTGTAGACTCTCAAAGCTCCACGACTGGAGGATCGAAATATCTTTTCATCGGAAAAGACGACCCGATGCCATTCGGTTACGGACCAATGCAATTTAGAATGGGCATACACAAAACGCGATTGACGATGGAATTGGGTTAAAAGGGCTTACGGGCTGGAGTACGACATTTTAATCCTTTTTGTTTTAAACGATTTCGGACAGTATCCACGCTACAAGAGGGAGTCAATTCCTTTTGTAAATCCACAGCACTTGAAAAAGGATCTTTCCGAGAAGCCTCGTACAAATTTTGATCCATGTTGACATCGGTGACTCGAGGTCGGCCCGACTTGGTCGTAGCCGCTTCCCCACGTCGTGTAATCCAATAATGCACGGTAGAAGGAGATAAGCCCAACATTTGAGCAATTTTTCGTTCCGATACATGCTCTTCATCATGCAAACGATATATAGCATGACGAAACTCCATGCTTGTTTTTTACAACAATCAAGAGACGATGGAAACCACATGGTTATACTGTCCAAAATGTCAAAATCGTACCGAAACTCAAAACACTGTAGCAGTTGTCTCGAAAAAGAATCAACCCATGATGCAGGGAAATTGTGTCAAATGTCAGACTAAAA